>QQBE01000030.1:0-54197 GCA_011316235.1 Mycothermus thermophilus | reverse complement strand
AACCCTAAGCCCTCAAGTGGTAAAGGAGTGGATGCTTTCCCCATTCTCTCCCCCTATTCTGGCGCCTCGAATGTTTTCTAATTCCGATCCTGCGATATGCTGTTCTGCCCGAATGGCTACTATGTCACGGTCCAGGCCGACCTTACTAAAGGGTACCTGGAGGGGGAGGATCCAGCCTGCGCCGAGCCTGTCTGCCAGGCAGAACCGGAGGAGTAAGCGGGGTCAGGGCGATTGCGATGGCGGTACTCTGATATGGTCTTAATGTTCCGGGTACCTGAATGAGGAATGCTCGGCGGTGGCGAGTGTTTGGTGAGCTGTATGTGAGAGCACTTGCAAGTAGATACCTGATATGAATGATATAAAATCGTTCCATTTCTATGTCCCTATGACGAGATGGTCCAAGTGGCTTGACCTAACTGGGCAAGGTAGTTAGTCTTTCCCCTTTGGACTGGAATATCTCGCCATTCTCCTAGAGTTAGGATTAGGGTAAGGATTTATCCTCTTTGAATCTCTCTCCTACTGAGGGTATTATTATATGCTGTCTCTGCTAAAAGAGGCCTGGTTTGGCACCAGCCGTAATTCTATTATTTGGTAGCGGCTCGAGCTTCCCATTCCCCTCAACCCCGAGTCAATCGATCATTTATATCTGTGGAATTCTAGGCAAGTTGGTACCTGTGACATCTTTGCTTGGCGACATCCTGGAACTAGGGAGCCCAACAGCTCGGATCGTTATGATTGTCCCGGGTTGTGAAGATCAGCGGATCTGGATCAGTGGATCTTAAGTGATCGACGAAGACTGGGATTGTTGAAACCTCCATCACATCGCGAAGATGTCCGTGCACAACCCCCAATCCGCCAGCCAAGCCCTGCACCGTTGCTTCATGTGTAAGTAGCCAAGCCACCAAATCTCATGTCTCTGACATTCTAGCCCCTGAGAGTTTGTCATCTTGGCACTTGGCGACAGGCGCCCTGGTCAAAACTCCAAGTCCTCTCCTTCTACCATATCAACACCTTTTTGAATGCAGAAAACTCGACAGGTTGAATCAAGTCGCTGAGATACATCTCTTTGATGCCTTTTCTTTACTTCAACATTCGTTGTTGTGGTGTTGAGGTGGAAGTTTTGACCAGGATCCCTGTCACAAAGCCAACGCTCGACAAAGTTTCAGGGGGGGCAGTGTACATGGCTTTTGCAGTGGAATGTGCGGGAGATGGTGAGGGCTAGGCGCTAGCTCACATCTGATGCAGCAAGATTCCTAGACTGTCGGAATCACGGAGTGAATCGCAGTTTTATGACCTGTTGTCTTTGTCCTGGCATCTCTTTCCCGACATTGGTGAGTAAAGGTGTGGAGTAGAAGTCCAGCTCCTGTGTTTGGGGTGCATGTGTTTAAGACTGCACAAGCGCTGTCAAGACCCTCTCGATGTCATGCCCGATTTCCTCTTCGATGCTGCTTTCGGATCATTGATAGCAGTTCTCTCAACCCACTAACAGCACTTGCTACCAATTTCCTTCGGCCTTGGCACGCATCTGGCATGAACCAAGTTATGAGACCGAGGGGTATAACACTCCCCAGAGATGATCAACAAACCCACGAAGATCTCGGACCACTCCTCGACGGCGTCTTCTGGTCGCTGACGATATTGGCGTTGGTATTCCTCTTGCTGAGGTTGTACAGCAAGCTAAGTCGACGACGTGCGCTGTGGTTGGACGATTACTTCCTTATTGTTGCCTGGGTTAGTATATGCCGAGATCTCGCGTTGTCGTTGATGGATGAGCATGCATGATGCTAATTCACATCTTCTCAAGATCTCACTATTGGTGTCAGCCGCTACTACATCAGTGTGTGTCAGCCTTGACTACGGCAAAAATGTCTGGGACATGAACCCCGACAATTTCCCCCAAATGCCTTTTGTGGCTGTTTTTGCGGGGTTCTTCTCTGTGCTTGCTGCTGCGTTAAGCAAAACATCGTTCGGCCTAACATTGATTCGTGTCTGTCGGGGCTGGGTTCGAGGACTGGTTTGGTTCATCATTCTCACCGTGAACGCTATTCTCGGAACCGCCATGCTCTTCATGTGGACCAAATGCCGCCCGGTTGAGAAGATTTGGGACGACACCGTCGAGGGCTGGTGCGTCGATCCTAACAAGATCGTCGTCTTGTTCCAATGGTCGGCTGGTAAGTTCCTTGCTATCCTTGGATTTGCTTCGCAGGCTCACGAATCATGTTCAGGCTGGTCTGGCTGTGCCGATGTCCTGCTAGCCATGGTGCCTTGGACCGTGATCCTCGGAGCGAGGCAGACTCTCAACATCAAGGAGAGAATTGGCGTTGCAATCGCGATGAGCATGGGAGTTGTGTAAGTTGAATACTCACTTCGGCTAATGGTGGCATTCACTGACCAACACCACCTCCAGGGCAAGCATTGCTTCGTTTGTCAAGATGGCAATGCTCCCAAACTTGACAGGATCAGCAGGTGTGTAGATGCCGATACACAAACAATGCTCGCCAGCTAACCTTGACCAGTTGACAGCGTCTCTGTAACGATTTGGGGGTGCGCTGAAGGTGCCATTACCATCATGGCGGCCTCAGTTCCAGTTCTCCGGATCTTGTTCCAAAAAGGGAACAACAACAGTACCCAGACAAAGCTTGCCATGAACACTGAGCGAAGTTTGAACAATGCCACGAGCCTGGAAACACTCTCAACTCGGACAAATGATGTTGTAAAAGTGGATGGGTACCGTGAAAACAGCAGACTGAGCATTGCCGAGTCTCATATTGGTGGTTGTCACCATTTCAGAGGACAATCACAACGTTGTCCTGAGTGTCGGGGTAGTGAGGAATATGGGTCCCTGAACTTATAACGTGTTGTTAATAGAACCAAATAATTGCCCGTACAAACCAGTTTGCATAGTGGCTTGGGCATTCCCCATCTTGGCCTGTTGTCCTGCCTCTTCATCTTAATTATCTCTGTTTCCACATCACTCATTTTCTCATCTTCCTCGCACATTTACATCGCGCACACACAAGATTGTCGCAGTCTTTCAACCATCTGCATGCCAAGCTTGAGGATATTGTTTCAGTCCCGACCGTGAGCCGAGGCCAATGCGACAAAGCAAAGGCACAACTAGTCGTGAGGAGACAGGCCTCGAATCTCCCAGAATACTGTCTATTAAGGCAACATATCTGGGAAAGTCCGGTACAAGATATCAAGCACCCACCGCCATCAGGGCTTGACCAAGCGAACCACTGTTTGACCTCGCGAGAGTTCCACTTCGACTGCTCCTTCAGAGTTCCAATGGCAGCTTGAACAACCGAATGGCATTTTCCCGCGCCACCATCCTTTTTTGATCGTCGGGAAGATCAACAGTCAACCACCAGTACTGTGCCTCGGCGATCTTGTCATAAGGGTAGTCTGCACTACGGTCAGCGATTATCCTCGACGTCCAAGGATTGAACGTAAAACAACATACCGATGGAGTACAAGCACCGTTCTGGGCCGATCTGGTCAATGCAAAACTTCAGGGCAGGCGTATTGAAGCTGCCGGAGGTGGTGATGGAGATATTCTCGGTGAGGTAATGCGTGAAATCGTGCTTGGGGGACAGGGTTTCTCCTTTGGCCCGTTTATTGTACCAATGGTCGGCACGCCAGAGGTTGAACGGTATCCTGAAAAATCATTAGAACTTGGCTGGGCTCGGATCATGGCTGACGTCACGTAACTTACCCTTCTCCCAGATGGCCCACAACAACTTGAAGATTAGGGAACTCATCAAACACGCCGCTTGAGATAAGGGCATAGAGGTGCATGCTGAGGTCGAGGTGGAATTGCACCGCTGCACCCAGGAGATGCTTTCGATCCCCATACTTTGTCCCTGATACGAGCTCGCGGGCTGGTGGGTAGCGAGGGTTGAAGTACACCGGCACATCCAGCTCCTGAATGGATTTCCAAAAGAGCCTAAACTCTGGAGTATCGTAGTACTTCTTTCCCTCGTTGTTGCCACCCTCTGCCACGACCTGATAGTCATTCAGCATGATGCCGAACATCCCCAGCTCCTTCACGGCGCGCGTGGCCTCTGCAATGGCGTCCTTGGCGTTGTGCATTGAGACAGCCGCAAGGGCACCGAATCGGGCAGGATTCCGAGCAACTTGAGCTGCAAGCCAGTCGTTTGCCTCGGAGGCGAGAGTTCGTGCTTTGGCTGGGTCCGGCTCGCCTTGAGCCCCAGGAGAAGCCAGGGAGAGCAGCATGTACTCGACTCCATGAGCGTCCATTTGCGTCAATCGCTCATTGTGGATGTCCAGGAGCCTTTCGGTTAAGGCTTTGGTTGCAGAGGTTGCGGAGGAGTCGGATAACTGCCCCGAGAAGAAGAGGGGCGCAGACTCAGCGATCCATGAGAGACCGGCGGGGTTGAGGACGGCCTCCCCGATGGCGATTGTGCCTTTGGTCGTCTTCGAAGCCATGGTGGTAAATGTTGACATGTCTTCACATTTCTGATGAAATCTTGCAGTTGATGGCACGCCGAGTATTTATGTTAGAGATGATCCAATATCCTGTTCTTCGTGGTGGGATTTGCCGGGGGGACAAAATGACATGAGGTAGGCCGGTTGTCCGGGATGCCAAGGCGGATGGTGGACGGATCCGCTGGGTGTCAAGCCTGGGGTCCGGTAGTTTTCCTCTAGCTCAGGGGATGGTTCAGGGGACGGTCCCAGCGTTCGGCTACACTTATTAGTACTATGAGTTGACTTACCCGACGGAGCTGGTATTCAGACTCATTGAAGATTTGAAGATACACAATACGTCTTGTATGGCATGAAACTTTATGCCAGGGCGATTTCAGCCAAATGCTCAAAAACATTGTGTAGCCAATGCCCCTGACAAGAGTATCAACGTGCGGGAGTACACTGCGCAATACAAGTACTCTCCTCTCACTGAGAAAGCAAAACCTATTCCCAAAATCAGCCTCAACGGCCATTCCCACAAGAAGCAAAGTCCTGTGCGATGATCAACCCCACGGCGATGGAGCGCTCGCCTGATGTCCATGTGTTGTGGATGTGGAGACATACTTTGTTTACTGCTCTCAGGGGGGTTGGTGGCGTGATCGAAGTAGACCACGAACTAGTGTAATGCTCGTACCCGGAACCGCGCAACAATCCCACGCTTCCGATCGGATAAGGGATGCGACGTGACTGGAATCACCATCCGCTCGATGTCTGTATTTACTACCTAATTCTGATCTCCGATGAGAATCGGCGCGTGTTGTTGTGTTGACATTCCCATCCATAACAACTACTTAGCGTCCCCACCTTGACATGCGAAAGGTTCCCAGCCTGTTGGGTAGCCCTCTGCTGACATCTGTCGGTATTGAACCAGATCCGGTCTGCTCTCAACCACTCTCAAACAACATTGACGGCTGGGAACGACAGGCTGCCAACCCAGGAGTTTTATCGCAGCTATCGATCAAGACGAAGCTGTAATAGGAATGGGGCCAATGGGCAGCAACTTGATATCCTCAAAAAGCTCCGGATGCGTCACCTTCTGGAAGGTCTCTTCAAACATATCCTCCGCATACTTCTCCGCATCAAAACGGTGAATCCAGTCTTCGCGCGGAAACGCGATGCTCTTTGGGTCTTTAGCGACCTTTTCCCAGTCTGTCTTATGCCATCTGTCTCGTGTACTCTCGCCTGTTTTTTGGACTGCCCTAACGCGCTCATATCTGATTGGAGTCAGCAGGAAGACATAAACGGGATGTCGGAGAAAATGGGTGCGTACCGAAGTTCTTGATGCACCCGCACGGCTGCCTGCACATTTTCCTTGCCTGCCCTTTTCAGGCAGACGGCAATCGTGACACCATCCTCCATGGCTTGTGTCGCCCCTTGAGCACTGGTCGGAAGAAATGGGTGTGCCGCATCTCCAAGCAACAGAATTCGGGCATGCTTGCTGACCCATGTAGGGAGGGGATCCCGATAAACAAGTTTCCAGTCCACGAGGTGCGGTGTCTTCTCGACGATCGCCTTGCAGGTTGGGTCCCAGCCCTCCAAGACTTTGTAGACGTCCTCGACCTTTCCAGGGAACGACCATGACTCATCGATGTCATGCTCGTCGCGGTGGGTCAACACCCAACAGCAGTCTTTGCCACCTTTGAGGGTGCTGAAGAGAAAGTGAACGTCGGGGCCAATCCAGCCGTTGAACGTGTCTCCATTGATGCAAAACTCTCGAGTGCGAGGATCTTGAATCATATCTTCGTTGGAAAACCTGCGGATATGTTAGACTGCAAACGACAATCAAACAATCCCGTAGTAGAAACCACTGAAGAGGCCTCATACCATGCACGCCAAACTGCGTAACCGCTGCTCTTTGGCTTGTCCACATAGCCAAGTACTAACTCCCTGGCCTTGGACCGGACGCCGTCTGCGCCAATGACAAGATCGGCAACCACCCGCTCGCCATTTTTCAGGATGATTCCGGCCTTGTCATCATCCTCAAAGTACTGGTCCACATGGTGTCCCAGATGGATGGGAATTCCAAGGTCGTCCTTGGCGTAGTTGAACACGACCTGGTGAAGTTCACCCCGATGGCCATTGAGGACAGGAGCTTCGGGGTCCTGCGGGGCGGATGGCTGGTGGTACACTACCTCGCCAGTGTCCCACTTGTGAATGCGAAATCCATAGCTTGAAAGGTCAATGCAGAGTTCCTTGAGGCGGCGGGCAATTCTGCCATTATCCCATCGATGATAAATGCGGCCTGCGTTGGCGCCGAAGGAGATGATGTCGCCGAGGGTTTTGAGCTCCGGAAAACTCTCGTAGATCTCGACATCGTGGCCTTGTCTGTGACATTCGATTGCGGCAGTAAGACCACCGAAACCGGCGCCGACCACAATGACCTTGATACCGGTTTTGGGTGCTGACATTTTCACGTGGAACGACTTGTGTTGTGAATCGGTTTGCCTGGAGGTGACGTGAACTGATGACTTCGCGAAAGCTCCAAGCCAAGTACGTACTCCGTTCTGATGAAGGTTACTATGCTGAGCACAACTGGGGAAGCTCACCATTTGCCCCAACCTATGTATATCAAATGAACCTGCGGGACTGTTCCTGGGTGCCGACATGGATGTCTCCCCACGCTCCACGATCCGGGGAGGGGGGCGCCGGGCCAAAATGCCGGATCCCGTGTGCCATTGCTCCGGATGGTTCAATGCTGAGTCCTTCGGACGGGCATGGTTAGGGTAACATCAGCCTATTCTGGGCCGTTGAAGCACAACCCATATTTCTTCTCATTTGCCGTATATGGCTGATACACGCTGAGCATGCCGTCGATGCGGGGAAAACGACTCTTCCATCCATGACATCCCTGGACGCGCCCGGAATGGGTCACGCCTCAAACAGCATGGAGGGGGTCGTGGAAGTCGTTTTCCGCTCCAGTAAGGGTTAGGGTTACTTCCTTGTCTCAAGCAGGAGCTTCCACAGACAACCACGGAGAAGGGAACTGACCAAGAGTGTTTCCAGCATCACAACAACATAAGGTAAGCTGTTAAAAGGTAAGCTGTAACAGTCAACTAAATATTACGCTGATTTTGAAGCTAACGCGACACTCCACCAGCAAGAACACTTCAAGTAATGTGTTTTCTGGTCTTGTCAAACACTAGGAGTACCGAGCTCTGGAAGAAGTGATCATAATCACGAGGATGTATCGATCACAGACGGTATGTCACGTTGCCAACTCTGATTAAGTAACCTGCAAGCAGCCGTACGTTAAATAAGGGCATTACCCCTTGGTCCGTACAATCTTGATGTTTCCATGTTCGTCGAGAACCGGCTCCTCGGCGACCTTCTTCTTCTGTTGCTGATAGAAAGTGCTCAGCTTGTACTTGCTCTCTCCATCGTGAACCTTGAGGTCGTTCAGCGCCTGCTCTCCTTCTCTTACAATCGTATTCCGGATCTCCTCCGTCCGTGGGGAAATGTCGCATCGGAACGGCTGGGGTCGCATGTTGAGTCCATTCGTGAAGGCAAAGATGTCCACTTCAACATCCCGTCCGGTTTGAGGGTCTTTTGTCTTGCGAATGTCGAAGGCCCAGAGCAAGCGGGCGACGGTGATCCAGGTACCCTGTTCCGCCAGAGCCTGGCCACTGCAGACTCTACGACCCCAGCCGAAACTCATATATCCCCTCTCACCGGGGAATGGACGGTGATGGTTATTTCCCTCAAGGAAACGCTCTGGGTAAAGGCGGTCTGGCTCCGGAAAGTCGCGCTCATTGTGGTGGATGGCCCAGACGTTCCCCTGTACCCATGACCCTTTGGGAATCAGCCAGCCATTGTATGTGTCATCTTGCGTCGGGGAGTGAGGTTGGCCGCCAATGATAGCCACGCTGCGCCACCGAAACACCTCCTTGACAAAGGCGTTCACGTACGGCAGGTTCGGGGAGTCGTCCCAGTGTGGTGAGCGGTTGGGACCGATGACGCGATCAATCTCGGCCTGTGCTTGTTTCATCGGTTCTGGAAAGGCGCAACAGGCAAGAATAAAAGTGACTAAAGTGCTGGACGATGTGTCTGCTCCGGCACCGAAGAGGTTCCCCGTGAGTGATGACAACTCTGCAGCCGGGAGCTTGTATTTCTGGCCCTCTTCAAACAACGTCTTTACGTATGGCGTAGGCATGGATGCTTGCTCTGAGGGTGACCGTTGGGAATATTGTTCAAGAGCCTCCTCGGCAAGCGTATAGAAGAAGTAATGACCTCCCTTTTGGCTTCTTACATTAACGCCTTTGAACCACGGCATGAAGCGAGGGAATCTAGCAAGAACTGATGAACTGTCAGATGTCTAGGTTGTAGAACAATGAATGATCAAGCCTTACTTGGGAATGTTTCCATCAGCATCGGAAACGACTTTCCAGGGACATTGAGGTCGGCTGCGAGTTGCATCAATGCAATGACCTCAGTGATGATAGGGTCGTTGTAGCTTGCTACTCGCCGGCCGAAGGCGATAATAGACACCACACTGGTCGCATAACGCTCAAGGTGCTTGACGTAGTGCTTCGGCTCCTTGAGGAAGTCGTAGGCCAAGACCTTGCTTTCGTTGTTTTGAACTTCCCGGTAACCACGTACAGACTGGACGCCAACACCGAGATGCATGAGTTTTCGATGGATCCTCCAATGTTCCCGCTCTTGTTGGTTTCGAACACGCATGGTAACAAGACTGGACTGGCCGGAGCCCAGCTCGCCGAACACAACCATCCTGGGTCGGGAACTGTAAATTTGGGCCTTTTTCTCCAATATTTCGTGGGCGCACCAAGCATCGTTGATCCAAATAGTTGGGTTCCTATCCTGAGTTAGTACCGTTGCCGTGGATATTACCATATATCCGACGAAAGAGCCTATTCACCTCCCAATCCAGAATGTAATTAGAGGCGTTCTGTATTTCTGGGACAGTTCCTCGAAGTATATCCACGGTTTTCTGTCTGGAAGAGAAAAGGTGTTGCCGACGATGGGCCATGGCATGGGTCCAGGGGGCATTCGCGCCCGCAGATAAAGCATGAAGGTATAGTCCGCAAGGAGTGCTGCAACTGCAAGAAAGAGGAGACCAGAGAGGAAAGTCGTAAGGGTTACATCGCGGACAGCGTTTTGGATTTTGGCCAAAGCAAAACTTTCGAGAAGCGTTTCTGTGAGCATTGCTGGTGAGGGGGTCTTGGTTCAAACCATCAGGCTGAGACACAAGGACGAATGCAGGCTGAGGGAATGCTGAAAGCATGCAGTTGAAGGTCACTTGATGGATCTTAGCCTCAAGGTCGTGGATGTCAATCCGGGGTAAGAAGCCGATTGAATCATGGGCTTGGACGGATAACCCCTCAGCAGACATGACGGGGGCCTATGCAGGCTCGACCCTTGTGCTCTCATTATTGTATGTGTTCGGGGGTAAATTTATCTCCCGCATCCGGGTTCCCGGCAGCGGTCGAGGTTGCTCAAGTTCGTCACCCTACGTACAGAGTAACCTTGGGTCAGGAATTGGAGTAAATCGTGAAAGACGGAGTGGGCTTTTTGGAATCCCACTTCCACAGCAGCATCGGCACTCTCCAACGGCCGTGCAGCCCCCTAGCCTCGCAGTTTACAACTCCCGAAGCTTCCCCAATACATCTCTTGTTGATAATGAATCTTGTTCGTTGAAAACAAAATTATTTAGCAAAAGTCTCGCAGCAGAGTCTTTGTATCTTGTGCAATTGGTTCGATAAATAACGCTGGATCAATGGTTGCTGTTAGCTGGAATGTTGCAACATCTTTGAGTACAATGAACGTGACTGACACGAGGAAGACGGTGGTGCAATTCGACGACACTGAGGACCACCGTCCACTCATGCTCCTCTTCATGATTAAGTACAACAGTTTGGGTACGTAGGCTGGAGCTAGTGTGAATACTCAGGTAATTACAGTAGCAGCGTAAGGATGCATGTTCACTTCACACTATCAACACAGCCGCCTAAGCAGACGTCATTGAGAGAAGGATCAAGAAAACAAGTATATTCGTTCAGAATGTCGGCAAGCCTTGACGGGGGGGTCTCAGATTTCTGGGTCATTGCTACGTCTCCAGTCAGTCAGTAATCCTTGCGAGCTGCGAACCGCATTTCGTGCTTCCCAACATCAAATACAGCCACAACATTTGTCAGGAAGCTGACTCCAAGCACATGCGGCGGTGAGTCGGTATCAGTAACACCAACACGACACCATTCTCCTGTGGGATCTCGGGCTGTTTGCCTGAGAAGGTCTTCCGGGGCCATAAAAAAGGTAGAGTCTCCAATCTGCACACCAAACCTGGGAACAGTGGCATTGCAGAGCGCATAGAACAATCCCCTGGAGCTGAGGTATTGCGCGGGCGGGTCAAACGCAGCATACAGCTGGTTTACAAGACCTTTGGCGTGAATTAGCAAGAGTTTGAGTAAGTTCACATCACATAACAGGCTGACTTACCCTTTGGCAGGTAACTCAATGTTGCGCCAACATCGATCAGGATAGGAATTTGAGTGGTGTTCCTCAAAATCTCCTGACCGGCGTCCGGTCCGGCGCCTCCTTTCTCGAGGACGAACGCGTCTGGCTTGATGATGTACATTCCACGCTCATCCGTTTCGAATCCCCACTGGGGGACAGCATTCATGCCATGGATTGGGGTGCTCGCCCAGGTGGATTCATCGATCTCGACGGGTGGCAGGCCCCCCAGAGCCAGATAAGATTCCTCCTGAGTCCCGCTTGGGCCATTTCCTTGGTCCTCGTTTCTTGACAGAGCGATGCTGAAGATTGGGTCTATCGCCCCGCTCTTCCACATTGTTGTGAAA
Source organism: Mycothermus thermophilus (assembly GCA_011316235.1). Taxonomy (NCBI): domain Eukaryota; kingdom Fungi; phylum Ascomycota; class Sordariomycetes; order Sordariales; family Chaetomiaceae; genus Mycothermus; species Mycothermus thermophilus. The sequence goes on along the minus strand of QQBE01000030.1, from coordinate 42,897 downwards.
ACAGGGTCGTACGGCGGTTGGTTTTGGTCGGGTCCGTCGAGGCTGGTGAGATACGGGTAGGCGAGTCCCAGAAGTCCAGACGTCTGTCCATCCCCATGCCAGTAGGTGTAATTGACGAGAGCAATTCGCTGATTGTGAGCTGTGACGCCTCCGATTGTAACATCTTCAACCCCGTAAAAGCCATAGACAAAGGTGCCGTCAACGTAGGCGCGATAGAACGGCGGAAGCCCGGGCAGAACCCCTCCGGAAAGATTTCCCTTGAACCCTACCCCAAGGCCACAGTCCCGCGTCTGGGAATATGTTAGAAGAGCACGACGATGAGAGAGTGTTGAGGGATTACTTACGCCGTCTGGATTTCTCGGATCAAACCAAAAGGAAACGCACTCATACGGCTGCTGAACCATCCATGTGTCGCTCGAGCCCGTATCAACGCTCACAGGAACTGTTTGGTTGCCAACCACAAGGTCGATGCTATAGTAAACGTCGTAAATATTTCTCAATGGTGCAAGTGCTGCTGTGCGACGCCGGAGGGCGGGGTGAACTGTTGATGGCTGAACTGCATGCTTGCGCATGGGGATTGTGTGGCTGGACAGACGGTCGCGACCATTGCCATGAGGAAGTGTTGAACGGCCATGTTGGCTTCTGTCACGGATCACGCTGGTAGGTGATGCCCGGGCCAGGGACGACAAGGCCACGACAAGAAATGAAGTCTTCATGGCGGCAGATCCGTCGCGAGAGCAAGGTACCCGGAAATGCCTTGGATCCAGACAACGTGAAGAAGGGTTCGGATCATCAGCATGATGGTGGACAGGGAGTGCTTTTGATCGGAAATGGTGGTTTTCATGCAGGAATTGCCGGTATTGTGATCGTCCGGGAATAGATTACTCGCAGAAGCCCAAGAGAGCTCCATACTACATGGTCTCACATCGCTGGATTTAAATACCGGGACACCAGCCGTGCCTAGTTTAGCCGCAATATATATCTCCCCTAACCCCAAAAATATATCCGACATTGCATGTCTCAAGCTACCTGCTTAACCACGGAGTCACACTTGTGTTGCATGGTGTAGTAAGTTTGATCAGTTAAGTCCCCAAGTTGGCAGGTGTAGTAGCTGCCGTAAAGCATGTAGTCCACATCCAAAGTGCTAGCATAGCCGGCGAGCGGCTACGGGCTTTACAGGGTTGATTTCAAGACAGTCAAGCAAGGAAATGCCTTCTCAAGGCCGCCAGCCTTTCCACAATCCTTCCAGCAGTTCATGCCTCCTCGCGGAATGCTCAAATGTAGCGTATTCCCCAGTCACACCAATCTTTTTGCCTGCCGCAAAGTTCTCATAGAGCTTCCCGATGCTGCGGGCTGGGAATGGGAGTTCCCGCTGCCAATCCTCCCAGTCCCACTCAACCTTCTCAACACTGTTTGTTTCAAAATTGTGAATTTCGATGACCCGTGATTCTGTAGCATCACCGACCTGAATGCTGGTGTGCTGCTGGGAAATGACTCTCAGCTCCCCCTTCTCGCCATTGATCGTCCATTCGAGTGCCGGCTCCCCAGGAAATGGTTGGCCTCGGCGGTATCGGTAGTGCAAGGTGGCGTTTTTCTGGGTGAGGCTCGATTCTTCCCACTTTCCAGACAATTGGATCAGATCCGGGACATTGGAGGTGACGGTCCACGTCTCTCCAGTAGCTCCCCGGACCGTGTTCTCTGGTCGTTGGAGATGAAAATCTGCAGAAACGGTTGCCAACTCTCCGATAACTGATAGAACCAAGTCGAGAACTGAAAAGGTCAGTGCCTGCCCATTATTGTCGAGGGGTCGAGCGCCTTACGATGCGAGAACCCGATTGTGTAGACGTTTCCACCAACGCTCCGATCAGTGAAGTAGGCCAAGCCTTCAGGAAGTACCTTCCTGTCATTTAGCCCACCAAACACCCTCAGCTCTGAGCTTAGGACCTTTCCGATCCGGCCCGTTTCCAATAGCTCTCGAATTTTCAAGGCCACCGGAGCGACGACTCCTTGCAGGCCAACGATGGTGCTCACGCCAGTTTTGTTTGCCGCATCCGCCAGCTCCCGGGCGGCCTGGGCGTTGTGAGCCAACGGCCACTCGACAAAGACGTCCTTCCCGGCTTTGAGGCTGTCGAGGACCGTCTCGTAGTGCTTGTCAACTCTGGTTGAGCAAACCACTAGATCGACATTGGGATCGGCTGCAAGCGAGGCTGGATCTCCGTAGGCCTTTGTCTCTTTTGGGAGGCCATAGGTCTCGATGGCGGATTCAGCTGCTTGGACGGATGAGTTGAGGAGTGCAGTGATCTGATATTTGGACTTTCCACGAGGCGAAAGGAGGTAAGGGAGATGGGCTCGAGATGCCCAAGCGGTTTTGGCAGCTGAGGAGAGACCGATGAGTCCGACACGGATGGGCTTGTGTGGGGTCGTCATGATGGAGAGTGACGGGAGCTCAACCGTGAGGTATAAGTGCACCTGAATAATATTGCTTTCGGTCCCAAGTCACTGAGCATGCATGAGTCTGTTGTAGATACGTGCGAGAAGATATACAAGTGACACCGATGAGGCTAGGGATGTAAGCACCCTTAAGTATATTTGATGGCCATTGCTAGAGAGAACGCGTTCCGAACCAGCATGATTCTTTGGTACATTTGTCAGGCGAATGATGACGCTACCATCCCCTTTCCATAACACAATTTTCAGGGCCACGATTTGCAAGTGCAGCTGGCTGCGGACAAATAACTTCACCGATTCGGGGTCATGATCTTGATGTATTACTAATTCACATGGCTCAGCGGTTTCCACGACCCGCATGTTGACATGTCGTCATTTCGAGCTGGTCTTGGCTTTAATGAGGTGATGGACTGGTAAGGCTACCTCTCAACTGCCAAGGTACGTGGCAAAAGTCGTTGTTGTACAGCCATTGACTGGTGTCGATGCAACGAATATGTAGTTTTTGAAGCGTTGATAGATTTCATTTGAGGGGAAGTTCACCTGGAACGAAGGAAGCTTTGTCGTGGAAAGCAGATGGTTGTGAAGGGTTTTACTGGAAGTCAAGCCACAACGGTGAGAATGGCACGAGCCATGACACACTTTGGAGGTTGCACTGGAATTGAGGCCCAGAATGTTAATTTTTGAGAGATGCGTTTCGGACCATAGCCAAACGTCAATCCGGACCGGAGCCGCACTATTTCCACACACAACCTTTGCCCGTACATCTGAAGACGACGACAACGATAAGGAATATAATTCCCCGCCTCCGCTACCGGCTCTTGGAAAGAAACAGTGAAGTAGGGAAGATGGGGGAGGCGAAGGCAGACAGGGCTTAGCCGTCGTCTGGTATAATTAGGAGAGATGCATTCCAGACTGTAGGCAAATGTCATTCCGGACTGTAGCCCCACCTTTCCCCATACATAACCCTAACCCGTATATAGTCACACCCATCTTCAAGTCGTCGACACCACTGACAACATTATCGAAACTATTAAAATCACTTGCCTTAGAGTCGCTAAATCGCTTAAAGATAAATTGGAGTTAAGATACTATAGTACAACCTTCGAGAATGTAAAACTCTTTAGCTCTTATAACCCTAACTCGTAAAGTGCTTGAAATATAGTTCAATACCTCCTTATACGACCCTGCCCTAGACTGAACTGTTCTCCTTTGTACTATCTACTTCTGTTTCTCTTACCTCCCTTATCTTTCTTCAGGCGGATAGTAGGAGTGAGGTTGCAGGAGCGGTTGAAGACTATTGTTGTTGACGTGGTTGTCGTGGCCGTGGTTGTATCGTTGTCGTCGTTGCTAGTTGTAGTCTTGGGTAGGTTAGGGTTATGTATGGGGAAAGGTAGGGCTACAGTCCGGAATGATATTTGCCTACAGTCCGGAATGCATCTCTCATAATTAGAGGTACGTAAGATTAGGGTAGCGGAAGACAACTGTATTTAAAGTGCGTTGCGGGTAAGGGTTCTGCAGGACTGAATAGTCATATCTTGTGAAAGGCTGTATCCTCTTGATTCAATTGCATTTCTTCAGCGATCCGGCGACTACAGGGCGATAAAGTTTGATATTCTTGATTATGGTGTTTAAAGTGTTGGGGATTTGGTGGTAGCAAGGAAGTACGGGTTAGGGTTGCGTATGTAAATGGCGGGGCTATGGTCCGGATTGACGTCTGCCTCCGGTCCGAAATGCATCTCTCAATTATTGTGGTCTACGATTCTCATACATTGTTGGGCGACAGAGAGAATGTCACTATTCTGTTCCTTGCACAGACAACATAGCAAGTTGTTCATTTACACACTGAAGTACCGCTGAAGACATCGGACGACGATCACCGGATTCAGATGTCACATCACATACTGGAATTGGTGAAAAAACATCTCTCATTTTCGCGGCAAAACCTGCCATGATGGACCATGTCTAGTCGAACGCCTGTACATCCTCTAAACCGTTTTCTTGTCTATCCCTTCTTAAGAATGAACCTCCCCGCAAATCCCCATGGACTTGAGATATCCTTAAGACCCTTCAAGTGTCTCGGACACCTTAAGGTGCCGGAACAACCCTTCCAGTTCCGTACTCGATGTTGAAGACCGTGTCCGGAAGTCGGCCGTTCGTAGTGCCCAGCTGATGAGGGCAGGTGGGCTGATTGCTGACAGCGAGGTTCAGGCTGCACATCTCATCCCAGCCCCAATGGCAGACGGGGTCCTGGATGTTGAAGAGGCGGTAGTTCCGAGCGACCCAGCTGTTGGGCTGCTGGAGGCACGAGGCGACGTAGTTCATGGAGTTGGCGGCAGAAAGAGGCAATCCGCCAGCCCGGAGGTACTTGACGCAGTTTCCGGGATCAATGGTCTCGACTTCCATGTTGACGGGACCGCCGGTGATGGGCCTCGTGCGTGCGGACTGGCCGGTGACAAGGTAGTTGTATGCATCGTACGAAATATCGTACGCGCCACCCGACTGGTCGATGCGAAGGAGCTCAACCGAACGGCCTTGGTACTTGACACGGACGCAGATGTTGTTGCAATCGACGCCCATGGGCCAGTAGGCAACGCGGTTGGTGTCGATCTTGCAACCGAGAACGCCAATGGACGACGAGTACATGTCGTGGGGAGTAATGCCCCGGGTCTCAGCAGAGACGAGAGCTGTGAAAATAGCGAAGATGAGGATCAAGGCGATCATGTTGATGTTAAGAGTCGGCAATAATTCAAGTGGCTGAGTGTTTTCAAGTGGTTAAAGGGATTGAGGCTGTTGAGGGCTTGAGAAGGTGGTCGGTCGAAGGTCTTGGAAGAAATTGAAGGTTTGGAGGAGCTTGAAAGTGTGAGGATGATGTGGAAGAAGAATTAGAAGAGGCGGACTTTGGAATGATTCCTTGCTTCTATACTTGTGTTTACAGAACCTTGATGGCGTTCTTGAGGAGTCTCATTGTTCATCCTAACTCAGTACGGGACCCGTGAGCGAAGTACTTGCCGACTTTTACTCGGGCTTTTTGTTTCCCTTTGTTCTAGGTTCTGGTGTTTGTCAACATCCCATTGTTTATCTGAAGTCACTGACAGCCATGTGAATTAGGCACCTACCAACCATTACTCGCGTTTCTTTGATGGATATTTAGGCACCTGTGGTGTTTTATAAACATGTTTGCTTACAAACGACCGTGAGAACAACCGTGTTGAGCCTCCTTGAATCGCGAACTGGGACTTTCGATCAAGTTGACAAAGGGTCAGTCATCATCTGATAGGAAGAGAAAAATGGGTTTCCCATCGTGGAGAGCTTCTCTGTTCATATTGAAGAACCCTTTTACTCCGTATGTACCTAAGTTATGAAACCGAATGTGGGCTTGACAGAAGTCTTGCGCCAGGTTGTCGACAGGTGGAGTGAGTTTACAAACTATGAGGCCTATTCTCGCTGCCAGCATAATAATACTACTTCTTCAACCGCAATGTCTCTCTTAATACCGAAGTTAGCTTTCAATGATCAACAGACGCGTTTCTGTGTGGAAAATCACCTGGGCTTTTGGTTTAATTTCTCAGACAGGTGTTCCAGTTGGAAGGGCATGACACATGGTGTTCTCGAGCTTTACATGACAATGTGAACATGCGATGATAGGTAGCCGACCGTAAAGGTTTGGCTCTCCGCTCCCTTAAATCATCATCCAACTCAGGACCATGGTGTGATGTACCTAAGTAGCATCGGATGCAGCTTGCTCAACCCGGTTTTGCCATGGAGGGATGCAATGAAGGTTTGCCCATCACAGTATTACGTGTGGACGAAGCGCGGACTGCACACTAGTAACCTCAGATTATCCTGGGAAATCGGTTTGCATGCTACCCTCACTGTGTAGGATCCATGTCGATCAAACGAGGCAATGGCCATTGCAGAGAGCAAGTCATGCTCTGAACGAGTGCCGTCACCGTGTTTGAGCTAGTAACAGAAAGCTAGGCATAAAAAGGATACAGCTGAACTAGCATATATGACCATGCTCTTGAACAGTGGTGTTCTCAGCAACCCAAGGAAGCCTGTTGTTCCCCCACGGCGGCTCCACATCACAGAAGGTATTCGTTGAACCAAGTGACAGCCTGCAAGAAAGCTTGCTCTTTGGCAAACTTCTGCGCCTTGATTGACACATCGCCGCGTACAGCAAATCCATGCTCGACTTGGGAAAACAGGTTGATCTGGTAGGGCTGTCCAACCTTCTTGAGGATTTCCTCAGACTTATGACGCTTCTCCGCAGGGAAGATAGCGTCCGTCTCGGCTGCCGAGATGGCCAAAGGACCCGTGATTTCGGCAAGCTCGTCCTCCTCGACAAAGGATGGGTGGGCGACATATCCCACGTCAATACCGTTCTTGTAATGCCGGATGACGTACTGTCCCGTGTTAGTCGTTACGAGCAGACAAGTGCTAGCAGTCGACAACGTACCTTGGCACCGAAGCAGTAGCCAACCGCTCCGAGTCTCTTGATGCCGTACTCCTTCTTGAGGGCTTTGATGGCGTCGATAACAATGGGGTCCACAGCCTCCTTGGTATGCGGGTTGTCGCCAGTGGAACCGTGGGCAATCCAATCCATGATGTTGAAGTTCGGGGGTCGGTTCAGGCTGAGGGGATCTCCATTGAAGACATCGAGGAGGAGAGTCAAGTATCCATGAGCGGCAAACTGGTCGGCGATGAGCTTGCTGTTCTGCCAGATACCAATCACATCGGGGATCAGCAAGATGCCGGCACCCTTGTGCTCCTTGTCAGCCGGCGGCGTGGCTAGGTAGGCATCATGTTTGTCGGCGACCCGAACCAGTTTGCCGGTTGGGGTGCCACTGTCAGCCAGGAAAGCTGGATGTTAGTTATGACTTCATTAGTTCAGGAAGTGAAGCGCGGCATACTCATGAAGGGTGCCAAGAGTGCAGCACCGCCCGGGAGGGTTTGAGGCCATTGGATTGAAGTTGATGGCGAGTTGGTTAAGATCAATTGATAGGTGGAAGAGGCACCAGTTTCAGTAACGTGATTGTTCTGGTGTGTCGTCAATATGCCGGAGCAAAAGGAACAAGGTCAGCTACAGTGACCTGAGTGGGATGGGTTGATTCAGGTTCAAGTATCTGAGGCAGCGGGGGACTTGTGGAGCCGAAGCTTCTCGACGTGATCTGTGGTGTCTGTGTATTACATGTACGTGGTTGGCTGCGTCACGGAGCTGCATTCACCGAGAGGTTTTAGACTCTCACAGATGGATGCTGTTTGGGAAAGGAACGCTTCTCTATCGGTCAAACCCGGTTTCCTTGAGACTCGACGTACCGATCCATTCATTGAATCCATCCTCGACAGAACTGGAAAGACCAACCCTCTTGAAATTCAAGTGGGGGTACCTTCGCTGACCTACAGATTCCTTACTGTCTCAGGTACCTGACATATGCGATGTCCTCCCTCGGCTAGTTGAAGGAGATATCGGAGCACGAAAAGTAGCCCTTTCTTTCCGTCATCGCAAACACCCCGCACCCCGCGCGGGGTTGTAAATACTTACCACATCTTCAACGAGCTCCCTGGCACGTCCCTGACCAACTGCTGACAGCTGTCGACCAGGTTTGCCAAGGCCCGGATCTTCCGGGTGCGGTCAGGTGGGTCCAACTCACCGAGCAAGCGGGTCCCGCCTTTCAGGTGCCGGCTTGCCGGCTCAGAAACCCGCCAAGACGGATCGGGCCTCGCCTTGCATGTCCCGGTTGCAGTTGCACCACCACGTTGAGCTGTCCTTTCTTCCCAAATGATCTCATCGCATCACCACCCACTTGAAACAGCGGATTATTTCTCTCTCTTGATTGGCATCAACTTGAACCACCTGGCCCTGCTGATGGCATAAATCTCTTTCGTATCGTCCAAGACTACCATGGAGAGCAACAAGCTCACCGACCCCGAGGATCCAACGTCATCCGGGGCCCTTGGGCCTGCACCCCGCGACGCGTCTGCCAGTGCGGTACAGAAGGGCCCTGATCACGCGAATGGACATCGGAGGAGTAGGAAACCTTCGCGACGCAGCTCGACACGCTCACGATCCCCAATACCAAACCTGGATTTGCAGGGCCCAACAAATATCTCAGATGACAAACCCTTAAACGACCGGAAGGTCTCCGAGCCAACAACTGGCTTCCCGACACCCGACCCGTCCAGCGACAGTCAAAGCGAGGGTGAAGCGTTAGTCAATGACCAAATACCGTCTGAAGCACCAATATCTGCACCGCTCCCGAAGGATCCTCGACCAATCCCCAAACCTCGCGACGGATCAGACACCAAGTCAAGCAACCCGGATGGGGCCCGGCGGCTGTCGTCTTCTAAGAAGCACGAGCTTCCCTCAGCACCGGACTGTCTACCCATTGCTGCCGTGCCGGATCGGCATAACCTGCCTGCTGGAGTTGTTGAGGCAACGAGGCGACTCTCGCGCGCCACCGAGCAAATACCACCCTTCGATCAGACCGACCTGCTGCGGCCTGGACGCCGTGTAGAACATGATGTGTCTGCGGAAACGCCGGCCCCCGGCCGGCCATCCACGTCCACGCGAACCCTGTCGACACCACCCATGGGCCGACGAACGTCAAGCAGCCAATCTGTCAACCACCATCCATCACGGCGTGACTCTGTTCACGGAGCCCCGCGACCACCGCAACCCGATTCCGAGAATCGAACGCATAGTCAACAGGGAGCGCAAAAGAGCCAAACAACAGGACAGAGTCGCAACGATCGAGCCCCTGATCCTTCTCCTCCATCCCCCATTCCAGCCGCGATCCCGCTCCCTCCCATGTCAATACCGACACATTTGCAGCTGGAGCTTGCAGGACAACGACCAAGTCCGTTGTATATCCACCATTCCCACGCGAATGATATTCCATACGAGTCGAGCGCGATTAAGATCGAGCGGTTGATGAACTTCCTGCTCCTTCCCTTCTACCTGGAGCGCGCCATGACGTTCGGTGTTGCGGCGTGCTTCGATGCTTGGTTGTGGACATTTACCATCTTACCCATGAGGTTTTGCATAGCTGCTTCGGTCTTGGTGCGCTGGTGGGCGTATGTCATTGGTAAAGAAACGCGTTGGCTTGTGGGCTTTGTGTGGTATGGGCTTGGGAGAATGTGGCAGCGCGGTCGTCGCGGGCGGTCTGTGTCCAAAGCCGGCGGTTCTCAGCGTCGGGATGAAGAATCGAGGAGTCGAAGCAGGGTCAGAGACGTTCTTACGGAACCCGTTCTGGTCACTCAGGTGTTGGCTAATTCCGCCATGGCTTCTGAATCGACAACTCGCCGCGCCGATCCGTCTCGGCTCGGCCCCAGCAAGCCCGTGTCCTCTCGCAAATCGAGTTCTCGATCATCCGGGCCTTTCCGGCACCGCAGGATCAAGTCGATTCCGTCGAGCCTGACAAGCTTTCACAAGGCAGACCTCCTTCAGGGAGGCCTGTTGATCATCAGCTCCATGGTCCTCATGATCCTGGACGCCAGTCGCATGTACCACTTCATCCGTGCACAGTCCGCTATAAAATTATACGCCATCTACAACCTCCTTGAAGTCGGCGACAGGCTTCTTTCGGCTCTTGGCCAGGACATTATTGAATGCCTCCTGAGCAATGAGACCCTGTCCCGGAACAGCTATGGCCGCTCCAAGGTCTTGCTCCCAATGGGCATGTTTGGGCTTGCGCTCGTGTACAACATTCTGCACGCCGTTATCCTGTTCTACCAGGTCATCGCCTTGAACGTGGCTGTCAACTCGTACTCGAATGCGCTCCTCACACTTCTCCTCTCCAACCAGTTCGTCGAAATCAAGAGCGCCGTTTTTAAGCGGTTTGAGAAGGAAAACACTTTCCAGCTAGCCTGCGCCGACATCGTTGAGCGATTCCAACTTTGGGTCATGCTCATTATCATCGGCATGCGCAACGTGGTGGAAGTGGGAGGCTTGTCGGTGCCTGGAGCCGGGAGCGAGGACAGTGGGCCCAGCAGCCTTCCACTGCATACGTCGTCCATCCTTCCCGCCAGCTTTACCATTCTACCCTCATGGTTGTGGTCGGGTGAGGTGCTTTCTCCCTTCATCGTGGTGATCGGCAGCGAAATGGTCGTGGACTGGATCAAACATGCCTACATCAATAAGTTTAACAACATTAAGCCCACGTTTTACGGCAGAATTCTGGACATTCTGTGCAAAGATTACTACACAAATGTAAGTCTGTGTTCCAAACGAGAGGATAGTGCCTGTCCTGCTGACGATTCCAGGCCTTTGTGACACCGTCTCTGACTCGCCGACTGGGCTTACCACTTCTCCCACTCTCCTGCCTCTTCATCCGCGCCTCTGTCCAAATTTACAACATGTTCCTGGCTACGCATCTTCCCACGCCTATCCCGCCATCTACCCAGACATCGCTCTCGCTCGACAACGCCACGCCCTCTCCAGCGCTGTTGGCAGGGCTGGAAAGAATCGACCACCTCATCCGCAACGCCCTGGGGCGATCCGTGTTCGGCTATCCTTATGCCACCGACCCATCTGACAATTCCACTGACCCGCTCTCGGGCACCGCTTCGTTCATGTCATCAAGGCTGTGGATCTTCCCCTTCACGACTGATGATTGCATCGCAGCGCTCACCATGGTGGTCGTGTTCCTTTTGTTGTTTCTCGTTCTCCTGCTCGTCAAGCTGCTGCTGGGAATGGTTCTGCTGCGCTACGCGCGCGACCGCTATGCGAGCATGAAGCTTAAGGAGCATGCCGTCGCGGCGGGCCAGGCAGAGAAGGAATCATTTGACACACGGGGGAAGCGGACGGGCGGATACGGCCAAGTGGAAGTCGGTGAGGAGCGGAGGCGGTGGATATTTGGGCCTGACGACCCCGAAGGCCTCCGCAAGGCGAGAGAAAAGGATCGAAGGATTGAGGGGAATATCGAAAAGGACAAGGACAAAGATTTCTCGAGGGTCATACGGTACGAAATGATAGCAAGGAGGATTTGGTGATGCCGAGCAGGGACACTATCAATTACAGGTTCTTGGTCCCGTGTATCAGGACCTAGACATCCTCCGTAATTCATCCATGAATGTTTGAGAGAGGGTCTTTAGTCCCAAGGGATGTCCACCTGGCTCTATGAATGGTGTGAGACGTCATGTTTTCTGGTCTGTTGTTTGCAACGGCGGTTGATGATCAGCTCTTTGCATCGTCAGGCTGTCCTGCTGGGATCCCCGCTGCCAACTGAGTTTGCAATCCCTTCTTCCCAACGTGCATAGCCCTCTCAATTTCTCTCTCCTCCTCCCGCAACCTGGCCTTCTCATACTGCATCCGTTTCTCCTGACGCCGTTTTTCTTCTGCAACAGCCCTTTCGCGCTCCTCCAACGCCTTTTCTCTTCGTCGGCGCTCCTCCCGGGCTTTGCGTGCAGCCTCGTCTTCTTGCTCGGCTGCGGTTCCATCTTCTGGGGGTGGAGGCAACCCTTGAATATACGCCTCGATGAATGGGTCACGGATTTTTGGCTCCAAGGAGATGTACCGAATATCGCACAGGACCTGCGGAGGCAGATGCGAGACCATGGTGCGATTGTTGAGCGCGGAGAGCGGGACCGACTCAAGCAGCTTCTTGAGATCGGACTTGAGCGTTGATTCTGGCAATTTAAGCCGGTTGATATGCTCGCGGTACCATTTTTCGCGGTCCTTGTCGGAGAGCTTGGTGTCCCGCATGGGCTCCTCTTTGCGATACTTTCTCCGAAACTCCGGCCAGTACAGTTTTGGGGTCGCCTTCTCTTGCAGAAAGGCCATGAAAGGAATGCGCGGATCCTTCTTTTCCTCGCGTGCTCGCCGTTCCTTGAGCTCCTGGATCTTGGCGCGCGACCATTCTTCCCAGACTTCCTTGCGGGCCTTTGTCGTCGGCAAGACAGTGTATCGCACATCGTCAAACACCTTGCCCTCCTCCAACAATTTCTCCCACGGGCTGTATGGGTTGATGTTGAAGTCGTTGAGCATGTCCTTGAACAGCTCGCGGGCATCTTCCTCGGACAACGGGTGCCCTTCGTCGCCCTCTTCCCAGTCCCCTTCGCCCATCTCGACATCTTCGCCATACTCAGCATTCATGGCCGCCAACTGTGCCGCAATATCGGCTTCTGTGAATTCGGTTGGCCCAGCATTAGGTTCCTCTGTTCGCTGACGCTTGCGCGCATGGCCTTCGGCGTCGACATCACCGTCCGCGCCTTCATCGTCAGTAACTTCGACCTCTTCGTATTCGGAGCTGTCGTAGTCGTGGGGAGCCTGTTCTTCATGTCGAGTTTCCGTCGCTTGGGCAGAGGTAGCGCCGGGCTTTGTTTCCATCGTTTCGTTCGCTTCGAGTTTTTCGCTGAAGGTTTCTGTCGGCCCAGCGTGTTTCCCCTCTGCTTTCTGTCGTATCCGAGCTTTGTCGAGTTCCAAGATGGCGGGCATGAGCTTCTCCGGGATGCGCCAGTAGCTCGCGTTCTTGACTGGATTGTAAACAAAGCGACGACCATATTTGGTGTAGACCAAGATCCAAGGATCGCAACCTGGAATCGCAACCTTGGACTTAGGCTTGTCGACGGGCTGAGGCCGCGGCCGTGACTGCGAACCACCCCGCGCACCCGCGCCGAAGCCACCCCGCTGTCCTTGGTGTTGTGTTTGGTTGAGCTGAGCCATGAATGCGTTGGCGACATTGGGGTCTGACAGATTCAGGTGAGGAAGGACCGGCGGCGGCGCATAACCGGCCATGGCTGGATTCATCGCTACGGTCGCAGGAACAACGGGAGCAGCTGCGGCAGGGTACTGAGTCGGGATCGGCGTGGTCACCGACGCTGTGGTAGGCGATGGTGTTGCGGCGGGCGGAGGCGCGGTGCCTGGCCGCTTGTAGGTTGACTGCTTTGTTGCCGCATTGTAGTAGTACGTGTGTCCGGTCGGTGCTTTATGTTCCGTCCATCCAGGCGGCAGCGGCGGGAGCGCGGCGGTTGGTGATGGCTGGTACGTGGAGTTGACCATGGTCGGTCGTTTGATGAGAATGAGTGCTTCAAGGAGGGTTGGATCCAGTGGTTCACTGTCGACGCGCAGCTTCGCGATAGAAATTCCACCATGATGCAGGATGACGCTGCTGGCGGGAGGGAAAGTGGATACTTGTCAGCTGGCAGCCATCCGCTCTCAGGTGTCGCGCCGACCTCAGGCAACATGCCTCCACGATTTGTCCAACCAGCAAAGCACCTGATCTGCATCTTCAGGGCCGGGCGCTTGCTTCTCCCGAGCAGTCCAACCCAGGTATCAGGTTATTTGCCGCCTCAAATGTTTGTCATGGTTGACTTGTTCATTCTTGGCTACATGAATGACCTATTGGGAGAGCCCTGTTATCCATGCTAACAGAACAGGACGCGGGCTGCTCTTCAACACCTTCGGCCCAATGTCATGGGCACATGCCGAACAACCACTCAGAGGCCGCCGCGAAGCCAACAACGCAAATCGCCTTCCAGTCATCTGTTGGGCATCGAAACTAGCATCATGTGCGAAAGGTTACCATGTATAGTTAGTTTACATCGCCGATGGTCTAGGAAGTCCTGAATATGAAGGTGACTTTGCCCGTCCGCTCCTTCAACTCCCGTCGGCTGAGGTCACTTGGCCACGTTATAGTTGGCGAAACAAACTTGTTTTCGCGCTTGATTATCTCAATTCACTGCCACAATTCTCGATACAACAAGCTTGTCGGATTCGAAGTCACAGAAATCACCATGGCTGGACTCCCTCGGCGTTGCAGGTGGTGTGGGCGGCGTTCTTGTAAGTGGTGCTTGAGGAGAAGGAGCCCTCAATCCCATGCATATTGTGTCTCCAGTCAATACCTAACACTCATAACTCACTTCAGATGGCGAAGCGATTAGCAGTCCCTCCTCACCTCCGATCTGCTACCGTTGCAAACAGACACATCTCCGTCATAAACGCGGAACATGGGGAGCTGCCCATGTATCCCACTCCGGCACTCTCCCGGTCTCCGAGATGCTCGGAAACGGCAATTACCCGCCGGCTTTCCAACCTTCGGAAGCATCGTGCGTCTCAACTCCGAGTATGGACGAGCAAGGAGACGATGGTACGCTGGCCGCAGAGATACCCGGTGACACACGTCCTAGAGCTAACCTGGGCGTCAGTCCCACGACCGAGTCCCGAGATCCAAACGCCGCCTACTGAAATGGAAGATGAAGCCGTTGAGATGCTTCATCAGCTTTTGCTAAAACTCTGCTTGATGGATGATGACCCCCAAGCATCTTCCAGAGCTTCAGCGAGACCTGTCTGCGAGAAGAGCGACCCAGCTCCTATCGATGACTCCTCTCAGTCTGTTGTCAAGGCTCCAAGGATTCCGTACCCAGACATCAGCCTGGGTAGGGCCGTGGTTGCTACCTATATCCTTTATGCCTTGCAGGAAAGTTATGGGTCCGCCCTGGAAGAGTCTTTGTGGTGGATGTCGAAGCCAAGTACCCGAAACACTGAACTGATACCGAGGTCCAAGGTAAGCGTCTCTCTTACTTTCTCTCTGATTGAGTTAACATTCTTGAACCCGATCTTTCCTTCTCATAATCGAGACACTAATATGAACATGCATCGGGCCACGCCACAGACTTTCCTCAAGTCCTCGGGGCTCCTTAGCTTCTTACTCAACACTTCACATCGCCGCTCTGGATCCCCAAAGCGGCAGGGTTTCACAAGGCGCGAACTGCATCTCGTCCGGAATAGTCCCTTGTCTTTGGGAAGCGTTCTGTTTCAACGAAAGCATATGAACAATGGGTCATGTCATGGCCGGTGGCGCTCCTGGGCTAACACAAGAAAGGCGGTCCCATGGGCATGATCGAACGTTAGATACATGCTGTAACTAGACAGCGTACCTTGTTCTGGACGCAACATGTGAGTTGCTCAAGAGCCATGTATAGGTACAAATTAATGTTATCGTGATTATCATATAACATGTTGATGTGCATAGAAAAGACTTGTGGCTCCGTTAATAGACGTCTTGCCGTTTCATTCCTCCCTAAGAACGGGTTCAAGGCTTCCAAATGTTCCCATCAAGAACATTTATCCTTCATCTTTGTCTGATTGTCCAAGTCGTATCTTCCACACCAAATTGAGATGCGCGGGAATCCTTTCCCGCTGTCTGTCCTGTTCTTCTTTCGCGGATCACACAGCCAACCCACAGCCTCGGTTTTGCTTGCGCAAAAGGTGACGCAGCAGGAGCTGATAGTTGGTAGCCAAGCATAACTGACTGCAGGGAACCCCAAGTCGTAGAATCCCTCTTCGTATAGGATTGGGGTGTGTTTTCCCTCAAAGTTTGGTTTCTCAAAGCCTTGGAACGCAATCCGAAACGCGGCCGGATCAGTTTGGTTGTGGAGGAAAGTGATGGATGGGCTGGGCGCACTCGAAGTTGTTGACGTCGCGCTTGTAGATGTTGAGGTGGGTGTGCTAAGAATACGTTAGCTGAAAATGACATATAATCCATATACGAGTAGATTTTCTCTTTTACCTAGCAGTTGTGGTCGGAGGGCTGGAGGTTGGCGCCGCGTCGGTCGAGGATGTCGTCTCCGGGGCGGATGTCGTCTCTGCGGGGGGTTCGGACTCATCTGATGACCGTCTCGCTGCCATTGCACCACCCACACCCCCGCCGATGGCCGCGCCAATGATGACCAGACCCAGGATGACAGCGATGATGATGAATCGGCGCTTCGGGAGACCACATATGCGCCTTTCCCTCGGAGGCTCAGGGTCTACATTCGCCTGGTCATCACCACCGGCCGGAAAAGATTGCCATGGAACCGAACTGTTGGGGCTTATTGCCGAGACCATGCCGGGTTGGTAATACTGTTGTTGCTGCTGTTGTTGATCGACTGGTGTTGGAATAGGTTCATATGGGAGTTTCGGCGCCGTGTCATAGTAGGCTGGAATCTTGTCTGACTCGATGTAATATCTCTGCTGGGCTAGTTCGGGAGACGAGTCCGGGACGACTTGGGGTAGTGGTGACGCGGACGTTTCTTCTGGAGATATTCCTTGTGGCGTTTGTGGTTGATAGTAATAATACTGCTGCGGCGGCGGTTGCTGAGGTGGCTGCTGTTGCCCTGGCATTACCTCTGGGAGGTGTTCGTCGGCCATACGTCCCATTGTGATAATCGCACCAGCTTGCTGTCAATGGTGTCAATCGGGTTGGTTGTTGTGGTGTAATACAGTTCAAAGCCGATTGTTCCCAAATGTTCGATGTCCTCCGCCAGGCACAGTCGACAGTGGGCTTGTGGGCAACGGTCAGGGACTGGAGCAGTTTTGTCATCCATGGCTTCATATAGGGTGAATCACTATGATAGGGTCACATTATTATTTTTAAGCATCGCCACCATTCACGAGCCGCGACATAATGTACTTCTTCTCCACACATGGTTTGCAAGCCCTGCACGCTTGTGGCACAACGGAAGCACTTTCAACGAGTCGGCAAGGGGTTACCCCTGGCCTCGGGCGGGTAGGGTGTCTTATGTTGCAAAGCCGGCCGGTCTGCCCCCTTCTGGGAACTGAGTCCTGGGCTGTGTTTTGAAACACGGTTGCAAATGTAACCCCAACTTCCTCAGCCCATTGACAAGAAAAGAACAGAGAATGGGCTGTGCAATATCGCTTTGTGTCCCTGGCAGGTCGGGAAACTCATCTCGCGCGTGTTGGACGCTGAGCGATACGTCGGTTCCCACCCATATGAAAAAGGGTTCTATGGACGGTGTTAATAGATATGGTTGGAGGTGGGGGAGGGNAGGGGGGGGAAGGGGGGCAGTGAACAGTGGGGGGGGCGTAATGTTGGCTCAGCTTGGGGGGGGCGAAGTGCTGGCATTAGCAGGGGGGGGACACGAAAAGAGCGCGACCAACCTCTCGCACTTGATATCTGGTACATATTTGTCTTCGGTGCCCATTCTAGTATGAGCAAGACGGAGACCAGTCTATTCAGGTACTCAACCTGATATATCCTTGTTCACAGCCACCCATTGTAGGTCCTCTACTCGCTCACGGTTAGTTGGCCCGGTTTTATGAGATCAGGTTGGAATGTTGTCATCCATCACTAGGCAGGTACGCACTGAGCACCTCCTCCGCACGTCAGAGTACGTGTCTACCTGACTTTTCCTGGTTTCTGCGGACTCAATGGCGTACTTCGGAGCGCGGCGTAATACTAAGCCGAATAGTGGAGTGGCTTTGGTTTAGCCGTGGCCTGAGAGATGCCGCAACAGGAAGGTCGGAATCCCTGCGGGCCGTTGCCAAGACTTTCATGCTTCGGTGGCTCCCAGCTTGTGATTCTGCTCTTCTGACCTGTCTGGTCCAAGATCAGCCAAAAGCTCCGCGTCGTTGGTTTTGAAAGAGAAGTAGAAGAAGCGCTTTGCTTCACTTGCTAGTCCGCCCTTGGCGAGCAAGTTATCGTCAACCGATCAGTCGGGTTTCTGTGACGTCATCTCTGAAGCCGTAGATTCTTCAACGGCAGGAGGATTTTAAGTTACTGTTGAGACGGCTGATGCGCGCTTCGGAAAGCAGTCGAAGCAGAGTTCCAGCGGGAATAGCCCCTGCAAAAGAAAAAAGTCAAAAGAAGAAAATAAGAAAGAAAGTGAGTAAACAAAAAGCAAAAAGATGTGATGGATGAAAGAGGCCTTCTGCAGGAGTTGATCACCGCGTTGTAAATGAAACCGTGGTTCACTTCACCCTGTCCTAGGCTCAAGGGAGGGACTGAGCAGGCAGAGGGAGAATTGTATCGAGACAACTGCAGATGACACCCGCGTATTCGGAGTCAGTCTACCTTATGATAGGACGAATTATGATAGGATGAAGGTGACTCAAGGTAAATACCCAACGAGGTGTCGTGCGCTAGCAAAAAGGACTTCCTCATGCCGCAGAGACATCCCGCGTCCCGGAATAAGGTTCGACACAAGGGAAACGTCGGAACGTTGGGCATAGGAGACAAGATACATCATGGCAGCAATAGGTCAAGCACGCGTAAATAGGTACCTGGACAATTTCCTATGCTTTGGATCTTCTGGATGGGAAGTGGAATTGGAACGCTTCTAGGTACTCTCATCCTCAGGTAGCTATTTGAGAACGTCTCAACCCACACAGCAAGTCACGGACGCTCGATCTCTACCTGGTACGGAGTACTCCATACTTCGCCTTCCGACACTGAGATCGCCAGCCACACAAACGCAACAGCCTCAAGTGAATCTGATCTTCCTGTGGCGTCTCGAGTGGGGAGTCAAGAGCGGGTTGTAGCTGAAAGTACCAGGTACGCTCAGATCAGCTAGTCCGCCGGCCGACGTCGGTTGAATGCGCGGCAGGCCGTGCTCATCAAGGCCAACGCTTAGCCGGCCCTCCGCATCACCTCATCACATGGGCCGGCTTGTATGTCCGAAATTTTACGTTGCCAAGGCTGCGCTTTGATCTCGGACAGTAATCTGATCTTCAATCCATACTGTGCCTGCTCCAGCAAGGGTTCAGACAACACAAACCGAAACCCCACAGAAATGAAAACTATCTCCTCGGTATCCAAAACTCCTTTGGAATCTTTGCTTCTCCCATCGTCCATATTCTGCGGGACATAATTTCTGGAGTCTTGAACTTGCAAGAAATCATCCCGTTCTTCCTGCGAACCGCCCATTGACTCAATGTTGAGCTTGGCACAAGGTTGTAGACTGTTTCCTTCGAACAGATAGACATGGACGCCAACTCGGTCTTTGGCGGTTCAAAGACTCGGACCGGCCCACGTTTGCTCGACAGGGGAAGGCCGAGCTAGGCTAGATTGGAAATGGGATGCCCCATAAAGCCCTCATCATACGATCTGATAAACAATTTCTTCCTTTTGTTCCGGGATTCAGCGATGCTTGGGGGTCAACAAATTCCGTTCTTCGGAGCAGATGCCGTTTGATTGGCTTTGGATCTGATCTGGTGTGGGTCGGTTTGACCCACACAAGATTATCCGTCCATCTTATCAATCAGCCCCACAAACTGCTGGCCCCGGCATGCCTTCCAGGTCTTCGGGCAGTCCCTGTCACACCAGCATGCCAACCTTCTGGGCAAAGATGCGGCACTTCAACCGAGATGCTCCGGAGCCAGAGAAAAATGGCTCTGCAAATTCACGCCCCCTCATACCGGATCATTCTGACGTTCTCATCAGCTCACTCTCTTCCCCAACGGAGAAATCCCTGAAAATCTGAACGGACCGCGGTTTGCATCTGCTTGTCGCGGTCACCGGTTGGACAATGACGGCATTGGGATGAACGCCGAGCTCCCCCATTTAGCGGGGCCAGAAACAAGGCGGGGAGATGGCGGAGTCCAGCTGTCTCATCAAGGTACCCGCGCCGGCAGGAAAGGTTTGTGACACGGGGTCCCCCTCGCTTCTCACGGTCATGTCCAGCCAGGTACCAGTACACCCGCCTCCGGTTGTATTGTCGAGGCGGAGCTCCATGAACCTCCCTCAACTTCCCGCTGTGTGTATCAAAAGGACGCTGCTGCCTCCGTGTCATGTCTTTTCTTTCCTTCTGTTGTTCCCTCTTTTTCTCATCATTCACCACGGCGCCAATTCTTTGAGTCTTGTTTCTTGATCTTACAAGACAATTTGTCGACCACAAGCCCTTCCCATCGCCCCGCTCCGTCACCCTCGATCGGCACCAAGGAAGTACCTGTGTTGTCCGTGAAGATCACAACCGCCATCGGCGTCACTGTGTGACGCATCACCTTTCTGGTTCCCCTGCCGCCTATCTCCCGGGCCTGCCGTTGCCTATTTTCAGGGAATTTCGGTACCCCCTTGAAAGAACCTAGGTAAACTCGCGGTCCATATCCAGCAGAGCAGTCAATCGCAATTTTCACCATGTCGCCTCACAGCACCGAGGCCGTCCAGTATTCGGGCGCGGTGAACGGCAACCATACCCCTGAGTTTGATGGAGACCCGGTCCCTCAGTTCGTCAACGGCGCGACTCTCAACGGGACTCCCAATGGTGTTTTCCCGAGCACCAAACCCAAGAGCCTGTATGTCAAGAAAGCAGACCCCGACTCGGTGTTGGATCTGGTCTGTATAGGCTTTGGACCCGCCAGCATCTCCATTGCTATCGCTCTCCATGACACTCTCGAGGCTGGGAAGCTGGCCGAACCGCCCAAGGTGCTGTTCTTGGAGAAACAGCCTCACTTCTCGTGGCATGCTGGAATGCTTCTGCCTGGAGCCAAGATGCAAATTTCCTTCATCAAGGACCTTGCTACCTTGCGTGACCCCCGGTCAAATTTCACCTTCCTCAACTATTTGCACAAGCATAATCGCCTGGTTGACTTCATCAACCTGAACACTTTCACGCCCGCCCGTGCCGAGTTCGAGGACTATCTCCGTTGGTGCGCCGAGCACTTCGACGATGTTGTCCGGTATCAAACTGAGGTTATCTCGGTCACACCAGTTCAGGAAGATGGGCCCGCCAAAGTCTTCACTGTTACTGCTCGCAATCTGAAGACCGGTGCCATAACAACCCACCGTGCGCGGAATGTGGTAGTGGCCGTGGGTGGCCAGGCCTCGATTCCAAAGATGTTCCAAATCAACCATCCTCGAGTCATTCATTCGTCCCAATACGCCCACGTGGTGCCGCAAATCCTGTCTGACAAGTCTGCCCCATACCGGGTTGCCATTATTGGTGCCGGGCAGAGCGCCGCGGAGATCTTCAGCAACATTCAAACCCTGTACCCCAACAGCAAGACGTACCTGATAATGCGGTCCGAGTTCTTGCGGCCAAGTGACGATTCTCCATTGTAAGTCCCCTTCATAATTGTGGAGCTTGGATTCGTCTAGGTCCCTGGTGGCTAACTGGATGGTGCTTCAATCCAGCGTGAACGGTGTCTTTAACCCAGAGTTCATCGACTACATGTATCCCAAATCGTCAACCTATCGCGCGAACCTGATCGAAGATGCCAAGGCAACCAACTACGGTGTTGTACGTCTTGAGCTCATTGAGCAAATTTTCGAATCAATGTATCATCAGAAGCGCACACTTGGCCCGGACGAGAAGAAGTGGCCACATCGCATGCTTCCTGGCCGCCAGGTTTTGTCCGTCCAGGACAGGGGAGATACAATCAACCTCAGGGTTGCCATGGTTCCAGAGGCTGGCGCCACAGATGGGCTCTTGCTTGGGGAAGAAGAAATCGAGGCTGATCTTGTTATCTGCGCCACGGGTTACCAACGGACCGCGCACGTGGACATGCTCAAGGACGCATGGCATCTGTTGCCAGAGTTGGCTCCGACAGAGGCAAGGAACCAGCGCAAGGACCGGTGGGTGGTTGAGACAGGAGAAACTGAGTCTCGAACAACCCGCGTGA
The DNA here is from genome assembly GCA_011316235.1 of Mycothermus thermophilus. Lineage (NCBI taxonomy): Eukaryota > Fungi > Ascomycota > Sordariomycetes > Sordariales > Chaetomiaceae > Mycothermus > Mycothermus thermophilus. The sequence goes on along the minus strand of QQBE01000030.1, from coordinate 21,110 downwards.
TGGAGGTGAGACGGGATTACAGTGTCCGTTTCGCGGCTGGTGCCATCGCTCCTGGGTCTGGCGTCTGGCTCCAAGGATGCTGTGAGGCAACTCACGGTGTAAGTCTTTTCCCATGTCCTGCTAATAAGTGTGTAACCTCAGAAGCTGATTCAAGCATAGTTGAGTGATACCCTTCTGTCTGTCCTTGCTACACGGTCTGGAGAGATGGTCAAGTCCATTTTCGGGGCGTCTGCATGAGCTACTGGCTGGTCGTAATTGGTAATATGTATCGGCGTTCTAAGGGTTGTGTGGGCTTCCGAAATTCTAAAATGTTTGGGTCAGGATATCATCTTCATACAACATGATGCAACTGGCGTGCGTGAAGGTAGATGAGTTGGTTGTGGCGTATTTGTCCAGAATCTCTGGAGAGCAACTTAGTGTTGGCATCACTTTGGTTTCAGTTCACGGAATAAAACGACCCCTCCCCTTCCGGATACCTCGGAAGAGGCGTGTTTTGAACACGTAGCCCACGCAGATGGAAGAAGAGGCGTTGGAGGCCATCTGCCATGTAACTGTAACAAACGTATTTAATTTTCTCAACGCACCCACTCTAAAACTTCACAATCCCTCTTTACCAGATCATGAAGGGCGAGAACCTCGTCGTCTGTGTAATAACGGTGTTGATGAATAACTACACTCATCTTCAACCGCCCACCTTATTGTGCTCATGTCCGCCTCATGGCTCACTCCCTTGCTCTAGCTCCGCATCTCCGATGTGGAGGTCGAACCAGGGCAACGCAAAACCGGTTTCTTCACGCAATGGCATGATGGGATGGATTGTGTCGTATGAACATACATTACCGGACCTGAGCCGGAGCTCGGCTGCCACCGGGTTAATTGCGGCTCAGGGCACGCAGTAAAACCGCACACCGACTGCGTTTTATGCGCCGTGGAATCAGACAAACGGACCCAAGTAATACCTAGCAAGTGCCCAGTGGTCAAGTTCTTATTAACGGCTGCGCGACGGAGCCCCGCAAAGGTGCATTGGTTGACGTTGTCGGTACCGCATTTTATCACCTGCGTTCCCTAGGTATGACGCAGGTACGTGGATTCATCGGTGTCTTCCAAATGTTGACGTGTCTTTGTGTCCGAGTGTCTCCGCCCTTCACAGTTCATCAGACGGCCTCCTAAGCCTCTCAGGCAGGAACTTAGAAACCATCACATGCCTGTCCCCTTGGAGGCTCCTGACCAGTGAGACTGGCTCAGATTGCAGAAAGTGGCAAGTGGGGGGACAAGGAAAGAAGCTGAGTCGACAACAGCCAAGGTTGCAGAAGCCTTAAAGAGGACACAAAAAAAAAAAAAAAAAGACCAATCACCTCCAATACTTACTGCATGACCCGCCCTAGGAACCTAGTACCAGGCACCGAAATCTATCATCAACTGACGACCAGGACCTCTTGCTACAAACACATCAAAAGCAAGCATTTCTTCTGCGTCTATTCGACCAATTATTCGCCATTGGAAACAAATCAACCTCGCTCTACTCGCCTTTCGCTTGTCCCCATCCAATCAGGGAGTCTCTATTTCGTCAGCCCTGCTCAACGCCTCATTACCGGAATTTGATTGAGCCTCCAGGTGTGTGTACACGACTGTTTCCCAGCTAGGAAATTTGTCACTTAGACATCGAGTTACAAGTCAACGGCATGCTTACAAAGACAGAATGGTTAGACCCAGTGTACGTCCTCCCGGATCCCAAGGTTAGGACCTGGCAACATACACCCATCTTCTCGAAAAGTAACCTAGGATGGTTCTGATACACAGACATCCCAGCACCAACATGTCTGTCGTGAACCACCCAGCCGTTCGGCTTCCGGGACCAAATCTTCTTCATCATCTTGTCGCGCAACAATCTCAGGATGGACAACCGGCCATCGAGTTCTTGGGCACAGACGGTAACCTGCTATCCATCACATACACAGAGCTACACCGTGCTTCCGATGCCCTGGCTAGGAGGATCTCGGGGCTCGTCGTCAAACGTCCGGAAGGAGCGCGGTTCATTGTCCCTGTGCTCATTCCGCAGAGCCCTGAACTCTACATTGCCTTGTTGGCCATCTTGAAGGCCGGTGGAGCTTTCTGTCCTATGAACCTGGATGCCCCCTCAGAGCGTGCCAAGTACATCTTGGAGGATGTGGCAGCTGACCTTGTCATCACGACACCTGAGTTGGCTAGCAAGGTGCCTCAGGGAAACCACTCAATTTTGATCATCGACGACGGAACCTGCGAAGAGAACCGACCATGTCAACTTCTTCGGCAACCCAGACCCGAGGATCTGGCATATGTGATGTATACCTCAGGCTCAACCGGCACGCCGAAGGGCGTTGGAGTTTCCCATGACGCCGTGACGCAGAGTCTGTTGGCCCATGACCGTCACATCCCGAGCTTTTCCCGATTTCTACAATTCGCTGCGCCCACATTCGACGTTTCGGTTTTCGAGATATTCTTCCCGTTGTTCCGCGGAAAGACACTGGTGGCTTGTCATCGTCCCTTGATGCTCAACGACCTTCCAGGGGTCATTCGGAAGATGCACGTGGATGCTTGCGAGTTGACGCCGAGCGTTGCGGGGAGTCTCCTGCGGAAGCGGGACAAGGCGCCTAATCTTCGACTGCTGTTGACGATCGGCGAGATGCTTACCCATCCGGTCATTGAGGAGTTCGGTGGCAGCGACGAGCGTCCAAGCATGCTCTGGGCGATGTACGGACCTACAGAGGCAGCTATTCATTGTACGCTCCAGCCTGCAGCCTCTCACGACTCTCCGGTCAGCAACATCGGGGTACCCCTGGACACAGTTTCAGCGTTTGTTTTGAGGATACCGGAGGAAGGAGTGGACGGCAGCCGAGACATTGAAGTATTGCCCAAGGGAGAAATTGGAGAGTTGGCTGTTGGCGGCTATCAACTTGCCGATGGATACCTCAACCGGCCCGAACAGACTGCAGCAGCCTTCATTAACAGTCCCTATGGTCGGTTGTACCGAACCGGGGACAAGGCCAGGATGCTCCCAGACGGGAGGCTTGAGTGTCTAGGTCGCATCTCAGAAGGACAGGTCAAGCTCCGTGGTCAGCGGATGGAACTCGGAGAAGTTGAGCACGCGGCACTCAGGGTATCCGCCTGCCATGGTGCCGTGGCTGCTGTGATCGATGCCATGTTGGTCCTTTTTTGTGCCACAGACGACCCTGCTGAGGCTGTGTCTGCGGCAGTCATGGAGTCGTGCAAACAATGGCTACCCGGGTTCATGCTTCCAGCGGACATTGTGGTCGTTGAGGCTTTCCCGCGTCTTGCCTCTGGCAAAGTGGACAAGAAAACACTGGTCTCTAATTACAAATCGCAGACTCCTCGGGGATCAACCAGCTTCGACTTCAAGGACGAACTGGAAAAGCAAATCCACACTTTGACACAGGAGGTTGTGGGCGTTGGAATCCATCCAACTGAGGACTTGGCGAAGGCGGGCCTTGATTCACTAGGAGCTATTAAGCTTGCCTCAGTTCTGAGGAAAGAAGGGCTTGATGTTGGTGCCATCGACATCTTAGAGTCGCGGAGCGTGTCCGGCATCGCCACAGTTCTCCGATCTCGAGCCACAGGTCTGACGTCGCGAGCAACCCAGGAGGCGGCAGACACCATGAACCTTGAGTTGCAAACCGTCCTTGCCAACCACTCGTCCTTGTCCAAGCTCGCCGATCGCGTTGAGGCCGTCATGCCATGCACGCCGTTGCAGGCGGCCATGCTTGCTGAGACGGCGGTGAACCCCCGCGCGTACTGCAACTGGATTGAGCTCGCAGTCGTTGGTGGCTTTTGCCCCGAGTCAGTTCGCGGGTGGATTCAACAGCTTGCTCAATTCAATGAAATACTGCGTACTGGCTTTGTTCATTGTGGCGGGAAGCTGTTGCAAGTCATTTTTAACACTCTCGACGAGGCGAGCATAGGCATCTGTGACGAGATCCGACGCGACTTCGAGCTCAACATTGGCTCGGATTTGATCTTGCCATTTCACGTTCAAATCGAGGCTCGCGAAGACCACGACGTCGGGGCAGTTGTTCTGCAAATCCATCACGCCCTGTACGATGGCTGGTCGCTTGACCTCCTCCTAGGGGACCTGGCCGAGCTGGCTCAAGGGCGCAAGCTGGCACCAAGACCGCAGTTCCGACTAATTACTGGATACCTCCACTCACGGTCATTCAATGAGGCGTGCAATGCTTCCAAGGAGTTCTGGGCAAGCAACCTCCACGGTTACCAACCCCATGCGCTGCCGGTGTTGCGGCCGGAAGTTGTTACCTCATCCGCCGTCGCGTCATCGAACTTCACAGTGAATCTCGGCCGAGATATTGTCAACGCAGCCATGCAGGAAATCGGGTGCGCTCCACAGAGCATCTTCCAGGCTGCGCTTGCGTGGATATGGGGTTCCATTCTGGGCAGCGAGGACGTTGTCATCGGCGGGATCCAGTCAGGGAGAACGATGCCCATCACAGGCATTGAGGATATCATTGGGCCATGCATTACTTCAGTTCCTCTTCGGGTTGATATGTCCGAGCTGCGAACGATCAAGGACCTCATCGTCAGTGTCCACATGGGCAACCGTTCGACACTGGCGCACAGCCATCTCCCGCTCGCAGAGATCAAGCGTGTGGCTGGAATCCCACCGGGACAAACATGCTACGACGTTGCCTTCGTTTACCAAGAATCACTGCACAGCAACATCTGGAAGACAGGCCCCGTCGCCATCGTCAGGCAACAAGACTATCTCGAGACAAAGCTCTTGGTCGAGGTTGAGCCGACAAGTGACCGATTTGAAGTGCGGTTGACGTACCACTCAGATGTCTTTCCAGAAGCACAGATCAAGGTCATTGGCGGGTTCCTTGAGGTGATGATCCCGTTCATGTTTCAACACCTCAACTCAGAAATCACTTCCCTCCGGGGATGCTTCGCTCAGGGGCAGCACTCCGTGTTCAACCCCAGCCCCAGGACGTTCGAAGGAGTGCCGGATTTGGCATACAACGTGGAGAAAGCTATCCGGCGGTTTCCAGACAAGGACGCTGTGTGCTTTGCAGACCACATCTCAGACGGGATGCTCAGAACCACCACGATCACATTTGCGGAGCTGGGCCGTATAGCTGAGAGTATCGCATGGCATATCCACCACTTGTGGCGCCAGGAACGTGGAGTTATTGCCATTGTGATGGAGAAGTCGATCAGACTCTACGCGGGCATTCTCGCCATCTTGAAAACTGGCAACGCGTACTTGCCTCTTTTGCCGAGCACTCCACGATCTCGAATTGCCACCATCCTAGAACAGGCGAACGTCTCGCTGTGCCTCGTCGACACCGCGACAAGAGCAAATCTAGAGGGAAGCTTATCATGCGCTCTTCTCGACATCCAAGGGCTTGATCTCGGGGCTCGAGTCACGGAGGGCATCAAATGCGCACCCGACCCTGATCGTTTGGCATACGTCATTTACACCTCCGGCAGTACTGGTGTGCCCAAGGGAGTCTGTGTTACTCAGCGAAACATTCTTAGCAACCTTGAGGTGCTATCTCGGATTTACCCTGTAGGAGAAAACTCCAAGCTTCTCCAGTCATGCTCCCAAGCCTTCGACGTGTCCGTCTTTGAGATTTTCTTCGCATGGACACAAGGCATGTGCCTCTGCTCGGCCACCAACGACACGCTTTTTGAGGACCTGGAAAGGTCGATTCGAAAGATGGGCATCACGCATCTCAGCATGACTCCAACGGTGGCATCCCTTGTCGATCCGACCAAGGTCCCCTCCGTCGAGTTTCTCGTCACCGCTGGGGAGCCTTTGACGGAGCCGGTGGCAAGAAAGTGGGCGGGCAAACTTTACCAAGGATACGGTCCATCCGAGACAACTAACATTTGCTCCGTCAAGAGGATGCTTCCAGGCGCAGTCGTGCAGCACCTGGGGTGGTGTTTTGACAACACGTCGGCGTTTGTCATGGCTCCGGACAGCCTCGATCTCCTTCCGATCGGTTGTCTGGGAGAACTTTGTTTTGGTGGGGACCAGGTGGCTCAGGGGTATCTTGGCGCGGATGAGCTCACAGCTGCGAAATTCATCAACCACCCTCAGTTTGGGCGCATTTACCGATCCGGAGACCTTGGTCGCATGCTGCCAGATGGTTCGCTTGTGATTGTTGGGCGAGCAGATGAGCAAGTTAAGATCCGGGGCCAGCGCGTGGAACTGAACGAGATCACTGAGGTCATCCGGCAATCACAGGATGGGATCGAATGCGCGACGTTGTTGCTGCGGGGGGACGAGACAGGCTCGAGGGATCAGATCATATCTTATTATGTTCCTCGTCAGCACAAAGGGACCGAATTTCGAGTTCTCAATGTTGATGGTCCTCTCGCAGTTGAGATCCGGAGTTTGTTCCGTTTCGTTGAATCCCGGCTTCCAACTTACATGATTCCCTCGGCTCTCATCCCGGTCTCTGCCTTGCCCATCACAGCATCTGGGAAACTGGACAGGACTCGACTCAAACAAGAGTACCGAAACCTGAGCAGCGATCGGTTGACATCTACTAGTTATGGAGCCGGACATGATTCCCGCGACGACGAGCAATGGTCCGCAGTCGAACATCGGATCGCTGAAGTCTTGTCGGCCTCGCTTGGAGTTGACAAGCACAACATTGGAAGATGGACCTCCCTGATCACTCTCGGTGTGGATTCTATTTCGGCCATCCAGGTGTCGAGGCAGTTGCATGCAAAGCTTGGTGCTCGCCTTCCGATCTCAGTTATTCTGCAGAACCCCACGGTCGCAAGGCTTGCGAAAGCCTTGGATGGAGTTGTAGGTGACGTTGCGTTCAGTGAGCCCCTGGCTGGCGAACGCGACCTCATTCCGGAGGCGGTGCTGGAAAGTGCAAGACGCAGACTTGAAGATCTCGGGATGCCGTTCACAAAGATCCTCCCTTGCACGCCTCTCCAGGAGGCAATGCTAGCGGCATCAACTGGCCGAAACCAGTATGTCAATCGCATGCTATTCCGGGTCAATGGAGACATCGAGAAGCTCAAGGCGGCCTGGGATGCAATGGTCTGCCGCCACGATATTCTCAGAACTTGTTTCATTGCAACCGATGACCCTATGTGGCCGATGCTGCAAGTTGTCCTGCCGGAATGGAAGACCCCTTGGGTCACACTCAGTCTGGAGCACCAGCAGCAACCTGGCCTGGAGGTGATGATATCTCACCACGCCGACCATCTCTCCCCCGCTCTCGATTCAATGGAGCCTCCCGTCTCATTCGCCATCTTTAACCACGCAAGTCATACTTATCTCTCGTTCATTTGTCATCATGCGCTTTACGATGGAGTGGCGATCGAGAAGCTCCTCCATGAAGTTGAGCAATTCGTTTCCGGGTGTCTTCTACCCCCTCCAGCAACGTGTTACGACCAATTCCTCTCCGTGTGCAGGCCCTTGCTGAAAGATACGGAAGTGTTTTGGCGAACACATTTTGAGGGCCACACGCCCAAACTCACACGCCATGTCACCACCCCACTGATTGAAGCTAACGCAGCAGACCTGAGATCACAATTAAGCATGGCCCTCTCCGAGATCCAAAGCAGAGTCCGGGAGTTAGGTGTCTCGTTTCTCTCACTCACCCAAGCTGCATGGGCTCTTGTCCTCGGAGCCCTCTTTCACACAGACGATGTTTGTTTCGGGAATGTGTTCAACGGCCGCACTCTGCCGATCGAGGGAATCAACGACCTCATTGCGCCGTGTTTCAACACTATCCCGATCCGAATGAACATTGCCGGGAAGAGCCGAATCATCGACGTCATGAAGGCTTTTCAACGCCTCGATGCTGAGCTCTTGCGATACCAGTTCACCCCGCTTCGGCGTATTCGGTCATGGGCCTTTCACCAGCACAACTCCCTGATCTTCGACACTATTCTGCTCTTGCAGCAATCACCTCGCCCACTAGATCAAAACATCTGGACTCTAGAAAAGGATGATGGCGAGATGGATGTGAGTTGCGAGGGCCGAACGTTCAGCAGAGAGATAGAGCTTAACCAGCATAGGTCCCCCTTGTCTGCGAAGTCATTCCCGACGTCACCATCGACAAGATGATTGTGAAGGTTCACGTGTCGAGCCGGTGCGTTTCTTGATTAATGGTGGTGCTCTCGGCAAGTGCTGATTTTATGACAGTCAACCACTTGCCTCTGCCGTTCCTGAGCTGGTCTTCAACCTATTCCTTCACGCCCTGGAGCGGTGCCTCAGATTTCCTGGGTCCCATGCGGCTCTTGATAACTTGCCCAAACATCTGGCTGACAGGCTATCCTCTGTCGAGTTGTCCCCACCCCAAACGAACGATGCCCGATCTCAACGAGCTTCATCCGTTGAAACATGGACACCAACAGAAAGTGTAGTCCGGACCGTACTGTTGACCGTGTCATCCACGGAGCTAGATCAGGTGCGCCGACATACGACGATCTACCACCTCGGTTTAGACAGCATCAGCGCTGTTCAGGTCGCTCGAATGCTCCGAAAGCTGGGTCATCAAGTGCTTGCAGCCGATGTGATCAACAACCCTACCTGTGAGAGCCTGGCCCGATTCATCGACGACCAGGCCACATCCTCCAACGTAGCAGAACCTCGGTACGACATCAGCGGATTCCGGTCCCAAGCCGTCTCAGAGGCGGTGGCTTTGGGCGTTCCGATTCACGACGCACAGAACGTTCTTCCGTGCACGCCGGTGCAGTGTGCGATGATGGCCCAATTCCTCAACTCTGGGCGAGACTATTTCAACTACATTGCCTTTGAACTCGACCTTAATGTTGGTGCCGAGGCCGTGGCAGATGCATGGCGGGACGTCGCAGAGGCCTATCCGATCCTCAAAACCATGATTATCCCCCTGGAACAGGGCGAAACCCCTTTTGCCATGATCCAGTGTGCACAGGCTGCCATTGATGTGCACGTTGACGACGCAGATACATTCGATCTCGATGTCTGGCGTGTCCAGGCAATGCAGGCTGCGATTCAGGCGCCTCATGTGCGATTATGGAACGTTGCGCTGGTGACGGGAAGCGAGCATACGATGATGCACCTTGCCATTCACCACGCCCTTTACGATGCGCAGTCCTTGGGCATGATCCTAGACGCCCTTGCCGCAGCATTGAAAGGACAACCCATCACCCCCCGCACCCTACCAGAAGATGCTGTCGTTGACATCCTTGACATGGTCCGCCGAAGCGCCTCTGACTCCGCCGAGTTCTGGAAGCTTCAGCGTGAGAAGGCGGTTGTGAACTCGTTTCCGATCATGACTCCTCTACGTCAGCCATCACGGCATGTCTTGACGAAGGAGGCCAGGAGCAGTGTTCCCTTGAGCCACCTTGAGGGCTCTGTTTCGAAGGAAGGACACACAATGCAGGTCGTTCTTCAAGCCGCGTGGGCTCGCATCCTATCGGCATACTTGGGAGAGGAATCGGTTGTCTTTGGGGTTGTCTTTGCTGGCCGGGACACCGAGGCAACCAGCAACGCAGTGTTTCCCTGCATCACAACGCTGCCTGTCATCGCCCGGAACAATGCCTCGAACCGGGAGCTGTTGGCTGGTATGATGCAGTACACCACTTCCCTTTCCAGGCAGCATCACCAGCCTCTATCCCGCATCCAGCAGCTTCTAGGGCTTTCCGATGTTAGACTGTTCGACACGTTGCTCGTTTACCAGAAGTTTGCGTCCACCCATCCTACACAATACCCCTGGAAGGTCACTGATGAATACCCAAACACCGACTACCCGATCTCACTGGAAGTCGAACCGCGCAACGATCACTTGGAATACCGCGTGACGTTCTTCAGCGACGTGCTCCCAGAGCAGCAAGCCTCGCTGCTGCTGAGGCAATATGATGCTATGGTTCAGCATCTTGCCCTTCACCCGGAGGGGGTGGATGCGGACTTGTGTGTGTCCAAGCCGGAAATTTACGCCATTTTGCCCCCTCAGATCCTCGAACTTCCAACAGATATCGAGTTTCTTCATCAATTTGTCGAACGGCAGTCTGTTGACACGCCAACTGCGACCGCCCTTCACTTCGTTGATGGATTCTGGGAGAACAGACCCATCGGACGCACGTGGACTTATCAACAACTCAATCACAACGGGAACCGGGTTGCGCATCTTTTGCGCCCTCATACCAAGACCGGGGCAATCGTTGCGGTGTACTTTGACAAGTGTCCGGCGGCATACTTCTCTATCCTGGGCATCATCAAGGCAGGTTGCGCGTTCGTTGCCTTGGACCCTAGCGCACCTCGCTCCAGGAACGAGTTCATTTTGAGAGATTCCGGTTCATCGGTGCTTCTCACGTCCCCTGATCGACGGGAAACTCTAGATTTGAGTGTTTGCGTGCCGGTGATTTCCATCAGCGAAGAGACCCTCGAGCCCCTTCCTGCCACGCCCCCGAACCTGTCCAGGCCGCTGGTGCCAGAGGACGTTTGCTATTGCCTATACACCTCCGGGACAACCGGGACACCAAAAGGATGTCTGATCACCCACGACAATGCAGTCCAGTGCATGCTCGCGTTCCAACACATCTTCCAAGGCCATTGGGACCGTGACTCCAGATGGCTGCAGTTCGCATCGTTGCACTTTGACGTTTCGGTTCTCGAGCAGTATTGGTCTTGGTCGGTTGGAATTACCCTCGTCTCAGCTCCCCGGGACCTCATCTTGGAGGACCTTGCGGGAAGCATCGCACGACTCGGAATCACGCACATTGACCTCACCCCCAGCCTTGCACGGCTCTTGCATCCAGATGACGTGCCGAGCCTTTGTCGAGGAGTTTTCATCACTGGTGGTGAAGCGTTAAAGCAAGAGATTTTGGATGTGTGGGGATCCAAAGGGGTCATTTACAACTTTTACGGTCCGACTGAAGCCACCATTGGCGTGACTGTGTTCCCACGTGTACCGACAGAAGGCAGGGCATCGAACATCGGGCAGCAGTTTGTCAACGTCGGTTCGTACGTTCTGAAACCGGGCACCGAGGAACCTGTTCTCAGGGGTGGAGTGGGTGAGCTGTGTGTCTCCGGCCGTTTGGTGGGCAAGGGATACCTGAATCGAGACGACTTGACCGCAGAGAGGTTCCCCATCCTGAAGCAATTTGGAGAGCGAGTGTATCGCACCGGAGACTTGGTTCGCATTCTTCATGATGGGTGCTTCGACTTCCTCGGCAGGGCAGATGACCAGGTGAAGCTCCGAGGCCAGCGGCTTGAGATCGGTGAAATCAACCACACAATTCGCAAGGGGGTCCCGGCAGTCAAAGACGTCGCTACGTTGGTGGTCCGGAACTCGGCGCAGGAGAAGGATCTCCTTGTCTCTTTCATTGTTTCCAGTAACGGGATATCCAGCAAGGCATCCGGGGACAGGCTAAATCTCGTCCGGACTCCTGAGGCTGCCCTCCTCTGTCGTCTTGTCAAGGACGCATGCAAGCAAAAGCTTCCAGGATACATGGTGCCAACCTACATTCTCCAGCTCCCCGCCATCCCGCTGTCCGCCAACAACAAGGCAGAAGTGAAGAAGCTGAGAGCTTTTTTCGCCTCATTGAATCAAGAGGAGCTACTATGGCTCTCTTCGGCGACAACCCAAACCAGCATGGATCTTGGCCCCGTGGCCAAAGAGATAGCGAGCGCAATATCGACGATGCAAGGTGTCGACATTCTCGCCATCACTCCGGAATCAAACATTTACGACCTCGGAATCGACTCTATCTCTGTGTTGCGGCTCTCCCGGGCCTTGAGGAAGCAGGGCCTTCACCGCGCTACCCCAATGACAATCCTGCAGCATCCAGTGATCAGCGATCTTGCCAGTGTATTGGAGTCAGAGGCTCCGTGGCAGGACACCTCTCGAGTCACGGCTGCGTTCCAGCGAATCCTTGACTGCCGCCGTCAACACGAGGCACTGATCCTTCATGAGTTAGGCGTAACCAAGGAGCAGGTCGAGTACATTGCCCCATGTTCACCACTCCAGCAGGGCATGCTCGCCCGGTCCCTGACAGAGGATGCCTACTTCAACACCTTCCAGTTCAAACTTGCTCCAACCTTGGCGCTTGAGATTCTGAAACAAGCTTGGTGGCAGGTTGTGGATTCATTACCAATCCTTCGGACGAGGTTTGTGTCCACACCTGACGGACATGTCCAAGTGGCCACCAGGAGAGCCTCTGTCGTCTGGGAAGTGACGTCCCTGGACCCAGAAGAATCTGTCAACGACATTCTCAGCGAGTCTCGGGCTTCATGGGTCGCCCGGGTCAGAGAGACCGCATCCTACACTCCTGAAGTTCTCGTGATTGAGACGCCAGCCAACCGCTTTCTCATCCTGCACATCTTCCACGGTCTCTACGACGGAAACAGCTTCGACCTAATTCTGGACAGACTTGCCCATCAATATCAGGTTTTCAGTGGTGAACCGGCGGGGACAGATTTCACTGCAGCCCCGTCATTCTACGACGCCCTCCCTCACGGTCCTTTGCAGGATCTCAGTGACAGCAAGGAGTTCTGGATGAATCACTTGGAGGGGTCAAGCCCGGTTCCCGACTCATCCTTGAATATTGGCCTGCCGGTGACTGCCGCTCGCAGAGAGATTGTGTTTGACCGGTTTGAGACGCTGAGGACCAAACTCGGTGTTGCTCATCAAGCCTTGTTGCAGGCTGCGTGGGTCACTGTTTTGGCTGGCTTTTCACGCTCTGATCCCACAATCGGCATCATTTTCTCTGGCAGGAACATTGCCTTGGACGGCGTGGAGAATGTCGTCGGACCGTTGTTCAATACTCTCCCTTTCCATGCCAAGATCGCCGGTGACGGCAGGACAACTTGGGCATCCCTCATCCGACAATGCCACAGCTTCAATGTTACTGTCCTTCCATTTCAGCACACTCCGCTCCGCAACGTCCAAAAGTGGTATTCGGGCGGCAGGCCTCTGTTCGACACGCTGTTTTCGTTCCGGCGTGAGGTCGAATCGGCATCTCGACATGATCAACTCTGGACCATGGTGGAATCTGAGCCGAATGCCGATTACCCCTTGGCCTTTGAAGCTACTTTGGATGTCGGTGGTCGCCTCCACCTTCTGCTGGTTTCTCGTGGGAGGACAACAGCGGACCTCGAGCACCTGCTAAACGCGTTGGAGCAAGCGTTGCATGACATGGCTGAGAACCCAGAGAACGACGTCGAGGGACTTGGCTCCACGAAGTTTTCGGCCCTTCATGAGAGTCCTGTTGACTCTCCGCATGAAACCAACGGAGTGTCGGTGAAAGGAGCAACGAATGGAACGGTTCGGAACTCACAGGGCAAAGATGAAGATGACTCCTTCGGTTGGTCGGAGCATGCTGAACTCATCCGTCGAGAGGTGTCCAGCCTCGCCGACGTTGATCCACAGTCAGTGACGGAGACAACACCTATCTTCGCTCTGGGGCTTGACAGCATCGATGTGATCAAGCTTTCGGCACGGCTCAAACGCTCTGGTCTCAGTGTCAAACCCAGCCAGCTCATGAAACTTCAGACCATCCAAGCGGTGCTTCAACATGTGGCATCTCGGGAAGCCCAACGCCCCAAGCACAATCTTTACGTGGACGATGGGAACAGCGAGCATGTTCGGCTTCCCGATTTGCTACACAGCCAGCTTGCTGGGTGGATCTCAGACGATGACATTGTGCTTCCTGCCACCGCGCTCCAGGAGTCGATGGTCATCGGCATGGTCGAGTCGGACTTCAAACTGTACTTCAATCACGACATCATGGAACTGGCTTTTTCTGTTGATGTTCCCAAGCTCAAGCAGGCCTGGCTTGCAGTAATCGCGAACTCCCCGATTCTCCGGACCCGGTTCTTGCGTGTCGAGGACCCATCGATTCGGTGCACATACTGCCAAGTCATCTCGCAGAAGCCTTCGGTTCACATGGCCGATGTCAGCCTTGACAACGAAGAGGAGCTCACGAAAGTCTGCGAGACCGCAACATTCCGGGCTCGAAAAGGAGGTACCCAGTCTGACCTTCTACAGCTACACTTCGCCAGCGTGGGCAACCGTCATTACCTCGTGCTGTCTATTGCCCATGCTCTGTACGACGGATGGTCCCTTGGCCTCATCCACCAGCATGTCCGTGCCGCCTACTTGGGCCGATACGAACCCCCAAGCTTGCAGTTTTACCTGAATAATCTGGAGGTCATCCTATCCGTCGAAGACCGGGCCGCTCCTCAGTTCTGGTCGGAAATGTTGAGAGATGCTCGACCGACCATTCTTCCGGCAAATACTGTCGGTCTGAGCCAAGAGCCAGTTCTACACAGAGACGAGCTTGTCTCCTCCATTCCCATCTCGTCGATCTCTGACTTTTGCCGGGCAAGTGTCATCACCCTCCAAACACTGGGCCATGCTTGCTGGGCTGCTTTTCTGGCGGCAAGAACTGGGTCCCGGGACGTCACCTTTGGGGCAGTCCTGTCCTGTCGTGACACCGAGGAACTCGAGGATCTGGTTTTCCCGACGATGAACACAGTCGCTATCCGCAGCCTCCTCAATGGCGGTGTTCGCTCCTGGCTGCGAAGTATGCAAGATAATGCCACAAACATCCGGACTTACCAGCAATTTCCTCTTCGGGAGGCGCAAAAGCTTGCCAACTGCGACGGACCACTGTTTAACACCCTCTTCCTAGTCCAGCGCTCTGTGAGTTCGAGGGGAAGCCAGGAGCCAGACGTTTTGATGCGATCCGTTGGGGGGACGTCGGCGGTCGAGTACCCGATTTGCGTCGAAATTGAGGTCCAAGGGCCGGCTCTTGTTTGGCGGATCGCCTGCGACGGGGCTTATGCTTCGTTGTCTCAAACGTCCAGGATCCTTCTCGAGCTAGACCAACTCCTCCAGCGAATTATGGACTCAGCAGACGCAGAAGTGGCCGAACTGTGTTCTTTCCAGCAGGAATTTCCTGGGCGTATCTCGATGCAGACGAACGTACGGGATGATGGCGCTCCGCACATGACAGAGTCCATGTCAGCTGAGGACACGGGAGGGTGGTCGCCTATTGAGAAAGCCATCCGCGATGTTCTCGCAGACGTCTCCGGGATGCCAGCCACAAGCATTCGGCGAAGCAACAACATTTACCATCTGGGTCTGGATTCGATCACCGCGCTGAAGGCTCTGGGTCTCCTCCGAAAGCAAGGGCTCCGCATCCCGTACCGAGATGTGGTCAAAGGATTGTCCATTTCCGAGATCTCTCGACTGTCCCAAAATCTTTTGCCCCTTCCCCAGGTGCCCATGGACATGGCGACCAAGGACGAATCGACGAATGACGTGGAATTGAGTATCCAGAACAGTCTTCCCAAGATATTTAAGCGCGCCGGGATTGAACCGTCGGATATCGAAACCTGTCTACCGGCTTCGCCAATGCAAATTCACATGCTGTCCGTGGGGCAGAACACCAATCAACAGGTCTTCTACGCAACTTTTTCCTACACCTTGCCTGGGGATCTTGAGCTTGAAGCCATTGTCAGCGCATGGACAACACTTGAAGTCGACCTGCCTATCCTCAGATCCGTTTTTATCACGACTGACACCCTCAATTTCCCTGTTTGTCAGCTGGTGTTGCGTCCAACGGCACTCAACAGACCGGAGACCCCGAAACCTGGGCAGACCCAATGGCAACGTCACAGGAACGGCAATCTCCGACAACCATACCATTGCCTCTGTGTGACCCGGGACGCGGAAAGATGGGTTCTGCGATTGAAGATCCATCATGCCTTGTACGATGCGGTCAGCTTATCCACCATGATGACACGGTTTGCAGCCCTCTGCGCCGGACGCCCGGTTGAACCGCTCGGTTCGGAATTCGGGGCATTCGACTGGGCAACTGCACAATTTTCTGATACCGCACGCGAGGCGAGGAAGAAGTTCTGGACGGCATACCTGGACGGGGTTGAATCCCAGCCGCCCAGCAATGCCGGATCATCACGGAAGGGGGCCGATGAGAACAGGGTACACGTTCTCACGAAAGGGGCTATCAACAACGTTGCTAGGCTCCAGGCCCTGTGCAAAGACGCCGGGACAAGCTTCCAAGCTCTTTTCTTCGCTGTCTACGCCAAAGTCCTCGCTGGGACGGGCGGTGTGCGGAATCAATCCCGCGACAGCGTTGTGTTTGGGATATACCTTGCCAACCGCGCCTCGAATTCGGAAGATCGTGGAACGCGGTTTTGGCCTCGCCTTCGGTTGCTTCCACTGCGCGTTTTGCTGAAAGGACAAGATGCTCCTGAGCAGCTCATAGACATGGCGCATGAAATTCAGCGGGACCTTCATGCGGTGTCGACACCGGAAAATATTGATGTGGGGCTGTGGGAAATCAGGGACTGGACAGGAGTGGTTGTGGACTCCTTTGTCAACTTCCTCTCAGTGCCAGCTGGTGAGACTGAGGACATGGAAGGAGACATCAAGGTTGAGATTACTACTGGATCGGTTGGGGATCCAGAGGATGATCTTGATGTGAAGGAACCGCTTTCTGAGAGCGGCTGGCCAAACATCGGAGAAATTTCTGTTCGGGATGCTTTCCCGGTAGGTACCAGCCCAAAAATGGAAACATGGCTCGCATTATTGACTCTAAGCAGGATCAAATCGATATCGAGGCTGCGCTGGAGGACGATTCCTTGACTATCGGAGTGTTTGGTTCGATGGGGCGGTTGGGGAACGATGGGGCAGTGAATCTCATCGATGCGCTGGTCAGGGAGCTACAGGGGATTGTTTGACTTCTTTCCTTCGGTCTACTTCACCGGGAATTGCGGAGCCCGGGGTTATGTGTTGTACATAGTTCTTGTTCCTTGTTACTGTTTTAGCAATTCCCAAGTCGATAGATTATTAGTCCTCTGCCCTCATTATGACCTTGACCAGGAGGACAACAAGTACATCACTGACTTTGCGAGCAGAGCATGATTTGGTTGGGATGAACGACGGTCCTCGAGTGGAATGCAAGATTCCAAGAGGAAGGGGAGGGTTTCGCAGTTTACATCCCCGTCAAACAAGCAGAAGATATACCTATTCATCATATACATAGGTAGTATTCTCGTATCGGCTCTTGTGTACTCCACATGGGTGAAGAACCACCAACTTGACGACCTGTAGGTCCTCCGTGCCCTTGACGGCCGCCTCAAATCATTGCCGACACTAAGATCAGCCCGCCATTTCAATGCTTCACTGACATCCGGGAACAAACCTCATATTTTTTTCTCGTACTTGCCTTTCCTGGCCGTTCAATGTTACAACTGACGGCTTGACCGTCCATGACTCATAACCCCCCGCAAGAGATGTTTCCAGGTTCCTCAACGGCTCCTACGCAACCCCTGCCATCAGACTCAATCTCCAGTGAACAGTGCCAAGTGAGATAGCAAGGCGAGCACAGAATGGGGCGTGGGGAGACCGTGTCAACCTTCGTCCAGAGGTGCTCGGAAATCTCGTGATATCGAGCTTCCCCCACCACCGCATGCCAATCGTGTTTCCTGCTGTCTCTACACTAGCAGCAGTCCAGATTCAGTGAAGATTCCTTGGGCCTCCTTGCATCTGCATCAGAATCTCACAAGCTTCCTGTCCACCAGACGAGCAGCGGCAGTGGGCCCGCCGATGTGACGTTGCTGAATTGGCATGAATCCCCGCCAAATCAGCAGCCCGTCTTGTCGAAATCTGGAATCGCTCGGAAGGGCAACTGGCGATTTTGCATGGGTGCTCTCTGAAACGAGTCCACGAGTCGACTGCCAACTCATCAACCGCCGTGACGGCTACCCTGTTCGCGACGTGCCCAGCCATTCAAAATCCAGCGGCAAAATCTTGTCTGCACAAGCTCCAGACAAACAAGGTACGTACCGCCTCTTTTTGTCGGGGCGCCTGGGCGTCGCGCCAGGAGCGTCAACATCAGGGCCTGCGATCGGAGGTTGGTTCCCCTTTCTCCAGCCACACCCGGGCTGTTCAAGCGCCAAAATTTTCCGTGCCTGCGCTCCCGTTGGCCAGCCATGAACGGGGCGGATGCGGTGAGCGCAGGTGAGGGTGACCGCCTTCTCGGACCAAGCCGAGAGCTGGCGGGGAACATGCGCCGTTGCAGCCGTGAAGCAACGTGGTGGGGTCGCCATCTTCTCCCCTTCATGCCCGATGGAGGGCGAGCCATCCAATCACGCAAAGCGCCCTGGATGGAGTGGTCGATGCAGCTGCCACCTGTGCAGCCCGGCGGCCTGACATGACTGAGGCTGTTCCCCATCGGGTCTCTGGGTCCGCCATTATATCCCGATCCAAGCCCCCAGCAGACTTCATCTCGAGAATTGAGACCTCGATGCTTGACCTGCCTCTTCGTTTTCAGTGACCAGCAAGAGACCAAATACCTGGACAGTTGAATATCCGCGGCATCTGCCGTGGTTGAAACGCCTCTCACACACCGGGCATGGGAATATTTATCCCAAGCAACCTGGTGTGAATCCGACCTCACCCAGCCATCACAGCGACATCCCACCTTTGTGAGACTTGGCCATTCGCCCAACGCCAAGATGCCCACCCACGAGATCATCACTATCATCAACAACTCGGGGAAGGTCATCAGCACGGTAAGTGCCCAAACCAACAGTGTCCGTTGCTCAACACACTAACATTTCTCAGGGCAAGCAACTTGTTGGCATCTTCAAGGAGGCCCAGGCTGCCTATCGCGACCGCCGAGATGCTGCCAAAGCCGAGCGTGCTGCGGTCAAGAGATCCAAGACGTTCGATGTAGGGCCGCGTAGCCACTATGATGATGAGCGTTCCACTCTTCAGCGCCGGTACACTTACGATGACGACGATGTCCGTTCGCGTGCTTCGCGGGCAAGCCGCTCTTCTCGCCAGTCCCGACGCCCACGCTCGCCGGAACGGCATTCGTCGGAACGGCTGTCGTCAGAACGGCAGCCGCTGGCTCTGACTGAGGGCAACCTGAAGGCATACACCGAGGTGTCGGCCACCGCACCGTCCAAAATCAGCAAGCCGCCCTCTGCTACCGGGACGTCTCGAGATATCTCGGCTCCTCAGGCACCTCTCGCCATCATGCCCCCGCCGCCGGCCTCGGAGACGGGCTCGGTTCCAGGGGCTGGTGCCCTCGTTCACCGCCCTCGCTCCGACCAGTCGCTCAAGAAGAAAAAGTCGATCGATCTGAATCTCGCCTATGGAGATATTCCCCCAGATCTGGCCTCGCGGGCCGACCTCGACATTGGGCGGAGCGCCTCCCCCGAGCAAGAACGAGAGCGCGAGCCCGAGCGCGAGAAGCCGGGGGACCCGCAGGAGGCTGAAGCCCTCAGCCTCATGGAGAAGATCGAGAACTTCCTCGAGGAAGCTCAGTGCGTGCACGACACGGCGGCGCACATGATCGAGAGCCTGCAGCGCAACCCGGAAGCCGCGGCTGCGGTCGCCTTGTCTCTGGCCGAGCTCAGCAGCCTGTTGGGCAAGATGAGCCCTGCTTTCCTGGGGGTTCTCAAAGGCGGAAGCCCGGCTGTATTTGCGCTGCTTGCTAGCCCGCAATTCCTCATCGGCGCTAGCGTTATTGCTGGCGTCACTGTCGTCATCTTTGGCGGCTTGAAGATCATCAAGCGTATGGCCGCGGGTAGGACACTCGAAGCGCCGATGGAAATGCGTGGCATGAGTGCCGCTGCCCCCGCCGAATCTACAGCAGCTTCTGCCCCTGCCATGCTCCCCGCTCCTGGAGACGATGCCTCCGCTGCTGCCTATGATGAGGCCATGGTTCTGCGCGAGGTTGAGGAACTGAGCTCGATCGAAAAGTGGGTTCGCGGTATCCCGACGTATGCCATGGAGGATGACCCGGCCGAACTTGAGGAGCTCCGCCGCGAGGCCGAGCGCGCTCTCAAGGAGTCGTTCCAGGAGGATTTGGACGAGGTTCGGCCCTGTGACTCGGTCTCCCAGGTCGATTTTGGACCCCGCCGTTACGCCCGCAGCAGCTACAGCAGCTACAAGAGCCGGAAGCATTACGAGCGCGAACGTAACCGCGACTTGTACGACATCCCTGAGCGCAAGAGCAGCCGCCGCGAGAAGGGCGGCGATGACGGATACAGCGAGGCTGCCAGCGAGCGCAGTCATCGCAGCCGCCGCGAGAGGGACGTCGATGATGGATACAGCGAGGCCGCGAGCGAGCGCAGCCATCGCAGCCACAGGAGCAGCATCAGCAAGAGCCATCGCCATCAAGACAGCGGCTCGACTGTCTCGCGGTCCTCGAGGCACTCGACCCGGCTTAAGGCCATTGAGGAGGATCGGGAGAGCAACGATGGCCGCAGCACCGCCTCGGGCTCTGTCAGCGGAAAGCCCAAGGAGAAGAAGCGGGAGATGATCAAGCAGCTGTTCAAGATGAAGAAGGATAAGGAGGATCGTGACCGGGTGGTTTCTGTTATGGTTTGACGACAATGATTTTTGGGGCGGCTTCTTGGCTTAATATTGGTGATTGGCATTTCACGGCGTTATGATCCAGACTGGGCGCGGAGTTTACGAGACAATTATTCGCATGGATTTGAGGATACTATGGACAACAGGGCCTGACTTTGACAGGCATATGGGATGCATATGTTGCTTCTTCTTTTCATTTCGCTTTTGTTTTCTTGGATACAAGACTGTTAGCATCGATAGCATTATTAAGGTACTTCTTACCATCCACAATCATGCTTATCTCAGCGAGCTCAGACCAGTATTGGCCTGCCGTTCTGCTGGCGTATTCTGTGTATTTTTGAGGCCAAAAATGGCAAAGTCTGTATTTCTAACCCTCGGTGGGGCGTAATCTTTGTTTGGGCCAATAAAAGTCATCTATTGTACAAATGGAAAAAACGGCCAATACTGGTCTGAGTGCTCGATCGAATAAGGGGGGGGGGGATGCGTGACATGGAAAACACAAATCAAACACCTCCGTTTGCGCCAACAGCTGAATCTCTACCAAAACTAGGTGGATTTTGTCGCAGTAAGCGTTGTTATAATTGCCTTGTTTTCCTGTATCTAACGGTACTAACTTGGGCGTGACCCCTCACAACTGCGTATCGACCTGGGGTTCACAGGTTCGAGCCAGACCTCGGGCACAGTTTTTGGGATCTTTGGAGCGAATCGAGCCACCGACCAGCCAGCCACCCA
>QQBE01000029.1:0-82643 GCA_011316235.1 Mycothermus thermophilus | reverse complement strand
TTTCTTCTCTTTCTCTCTCTCTCTCTTTTTTTTTTTTTTGTTTTTATTCTCTTTCTTTCTTTCTTTCTTTCTTTCTTTCTTTCTTTCTCAGTTTAGTATCACCAAACCTAGGTGATCCACCAGTCTACAAAGAACTGACGGTATTAGGAGAATTACCCAGGTGCATTGAAAAGTGAAATAGGTTCCAGTGAAGCCGTGGAGATCACATTCAGGAAACTCATCGGTTGTATTGTCGCCAATGATTTCAGGAGAGGGCGAATGTCCCAAGTTCAACCGCAAATCCATCGACAATAGTCCTTGACCGCGTCAACCTCGAACACCTATCCACCTGATGTACCTTGCTTCCTGCAACTTCTGCATTGATATCAAAATAGCCTCTGCTGGTCTTCACGCTCCTCTCCCCTGTCTTATGATCCCCATATCGCTACTCTTGGGCTGCGCTGTTACAGGCCTGCACACTTCGTCAGTCTCATTTCGTCTGAGTCGTGATTATTCATATTTTCAAAAACACAGTCTTAAACCGTACCGAAAGCTTCAAACCTCCTCCGCTGCCTGAGAATTTTATCTCGATTGACGAACAGGAGTCCGTCCTTGGAGAAACGGATTCCGTCGACGGAAGCGCGCTTGTCGTAAGTCATGATCATATCCCAGTTCAATGGGCAGTCTTCTTCGAGCCAATAGGGTTTGTCGTTATTGATGTGATCGCGGATTTTGGCTAGGGCTTTGTGAAGCATATCCAAGGCCGTTGGGTGCTGCCTTGTTACTGGATTACCAGGCGTGCTGACGATGGACCCGGCATCCAGACAGATCACCTTGTTCGTTGACGCATTCATCGCTACCGTTATTGTGACTGGCCCTACTTGGAGCGGCTGCCATTCGCCGGCGACTCCTGCGTGAGGGTTGTCATGGTGCGGGGGTGCGGTGAACAATGCTGGCGTGACATAACCCGGACTGCACTCGAGCGCCTCATCCAGGTCAATGTCGACATTTGTCCCGGCGATGGTGGAGTAGGCTATGCCATGAATACCATCATCACGGCGGACGAACGCAAAGCGCACCTCCAGCAGAGGTGGAACCAGGCTGCCAGTCGTTTGATGGGTCTTCTCGATATATTGTTCAATATCTCGCTTGACCTTGTCTTGATCAACCAAGATGCGGTCAGACTCGAGACCGGAAGCCAAAAAGGCCTTGAAAAGCCGAGGAGCGTCCTCATTGACGCATCTCTCTAACCACTTTACAATGGCCTCATTTTCCTCGCCATCAGTGGGAAGGTCTATCGATACCGTCAGAAAAATCCAAACTCATTGCTGTTCGAGATGAAGACGTACCATCGTCGCGGTTCTGGTTGCTATTGGAAACAGGCGATGAAGCCATGGTCCTTGGCATGGAATGAGTCGGTGGTAAAGTGCGGTGTGAGATGGAACTAAGGAAGTCGAGGAGACAACCTCGAGAGCCTGAAGAATAGAAAGGTGGAAAAGGAAAACGAAACTGGAAATGCTCGGGGCAAATTTATACTCTCAGCATGGGTGTGGAATAGGCAGCAACCTTCATAAACAAAGAACTGACTGTAGGCTCCTGCCTGCAACAAGGTCAAGTTTACACCCAGATTCCTCGGAACTCTCCCAACTTCCTGATTCTCTCCTCTTTTCCACCTTTTTTTCGTCGAGCCTCATACTCGAACAAAGAAAGGGGGTTCGAAGCCACGCCGTCAAACACTCAGGATTTGGGGAAAGAAAGCATTTGTTTTTTTCACGTGGCCAGAAAGTAAGAAAACGTGACTTGTTGTTCTTGTTGTTGATGGGATGCTAAGCTCCCTTTCTCTGAACTCAATACATCAAACCCAGTAATACACGAAAAGCAGAGTCCCCATCATCGTTTCCATGCTCATGGCAGTCCACCCCACCTCAGTATCATGTCTCATGATCCGATCGGAGCCCAGATGGGCGGTAGAATGGAAGGAAGCGACGGAATTGTGAGAGACTAGATGAGTGATTGATTACAGGGCCGGCATAGGCATGGGATACAGGAGAGTCTGTGTCCAGACGGCTCAAGCGACCAGTTGGAGACAGCTCCTGGGGAGGTGGGATGACCTCAAGCCTGACCCTCGCACGCCTGGACGGCATCCTGAAAACCTGGATGATGTTAGTCATGAATATGGGGGAGTGGGACTAATAGGGCAATATGGTGCTTACCAAAGGCCGTCATAATCTTGGACCAATTGCAAAGCCCTTCGACATCGACACGGAGCTTCGTGGTGCATTCCAGTGTGCCACCCTCATCAAGACAACCCTCGTAAAGACGGACCGTTTCCCAGCGCCTGGGACAGAAGAATTGGTGGTCCGTTCCGTGCATCTGCAGCTCGATGCGCAGCTCCTCGACTGCTTTGTGCAGGAGGTTCAGGGCGAGGGCCTCGTGTGTCATCACCTCGGAACGGTTCTCGACCTCGTTGTACCACGAATCAACGACCGTCTGGCGAGAGTTGGTGACTGTGAGGGTGAGATTGCCTGGAAAGTCCTTGAACTCCCACGGGCCGCTGATATGAGAGTAAGGGAAGTTCAGATGGTCGGGGGCGGTCCGCAACGCGGGGGTAACGTAACCCGGAATGCGCTTCATGGCGAGATCCAGGTCGACGTCAATGTCGGTGCCAGCGATGGTGGAATATGCAAACCCGGAGAGCCCGTCGCAGGAGTGGACAAAGGCGAAGCGGACGTCGAGGGGCGGAGGGGCCAGAGGGCCATGGTTGCTGGGGTTGTCCGCAAGGTATTCCACCAGCCTGCCGAAGACCTGGTCAGAGGGAGCGCCATCCCAATGAGACGCAACATTGTAGGCCACATATTCCTTGAAGCGCTCGGGTGCCTCCTTGTTCACGCAGCGCTCCAGGAAACCTGTCATGACCAAATTGTGGTTCGTGCCCTTGAACCGATCTGGTAAGACGGAATTAGCAACCTTGATAACACGCCACGCATGGACTGTTGGGAGTGAGGCATACCGTCATCATCACTGTGGTCGCTGTCATTGGTAGAGAGACTACACTCGCTGTCGGAAGTCAGATCGTCGCTGTGGTCGCCATCGTCGGCACAGTGATCGGCAGTGGTCTTCGACGACATGTTCTCATAAGGAGGGGGCATGGCTGAAAGCGGATGAATGGGATTCAAGTGTTAGAAGGCAGAAAAGGGGGTCGCGGATTGAACAAGTCGCGGGTTGAAGAGGTCGCGGATTGGAAGGTGGAAAGAGGAAAAGATGTGGTCGCGGGTTGGAGGGAAGAAGGCCGAAAAAAAAAAGCTGGTCACGGGGTGGAAGAGTCGCAGGGCGGAAAAAAGAAACCAAAGCTTTGACCCCCCGAAGCACTGTGCACGAAAGTAAACAAAGAAATGAATCGGGGTTCCTACCTGTAAGAGCCCTAACTTGTGCACGCTTTCATTCTCAGAAAACAAATTCGCACTCACGGTTTCTTTTCTCCTTGACCCTTCGTCTGAAATTTCTGAGACCACCACACATTCTCCCTCTTCACAACTGCTCACTCTTTACTCAAAACCACCCGCCTTTTTCATCTCAACTCTCACACTTTTATCACACACCCGCCCTTTTCACACAACCAGTCACCTTTCATCACAACTGCTCACGAACCTGCCTACATTCGTGAGGCTCCCTTCATCCTGCTCTTCACCTTCGCCTTTTGATCTCGACCTCGACTCTCTTTGAACTCTCTCGAGTCCTTTTCGACTTTCCCCTCACCAAACGACCACCGCATCTCGAGTTTCCATCTTAATTTCCACCCATCATCGCCCATCCATCCAGAAACCTACAGTTTGCAGATCAAGCAATCAGTCAAGTACGTCATGATCTTTCATCATTACTCCATCAGTTCTAACACCTCTCTCTCGATCTACAGGTCACCACTACTCTGTACACTATCAAAACTCACCACAATGGAGTCCTTTGCTCCCTATTCAGTCCCGACCAACAACGTGCAGGTCCTGGCGTTGCCCGAGACCAAGCGTCAGCGCCTCCAGGCCGATGCCCGCCAGCTGCGGGTTGCTGTGATGGCTGCTCCAGAGATTGGTAAGTCTTCTAACAGACGTTCTCATCTCATCTGTCGAGTCGACTCCGAGATGCTGATGACACCCACAGCCACTCCCGCCCCTCACACAATGACCCTCTCGATCCGACCCAAGGGATCCAACAAGGCCGCCGGTCCCTCGGATCCGACCCGCCCCAAGTCGAACAAGATCTCGCGCAACCGCAATGTCCGCCGCAAGCGCCGCACCATGACAGACCGGCTCCTTGAGCTTGTCGACCGTTTGCCCATGACCGACGTGACTGTGGAGGGTCTTGACAAGATTGAAGGCAATCCGAAGGACCACGAGGCCCTGATCAAGGCCGCGCAGCAGAAGGAGCGCGAGGAGTACAAGCGCATGATCACTGGCTGGATTGGATTCTCTGATGAGGAAATTGAGGAGCTTTTCCCTTGAGACTGTCTGAGCGGGACATCGACAGTATTAATTTGTCAGGCGGTCAAGCTGAGTTTGGTGCGACAGATACAGATAACAATAATAGTAATGGATGGAATTAGCATGAAATACTGACAAGGTTCCTGTCCACAGTGTAGTTTCTCAGGGAGATGGCTTAAGTGATATGTCCGGATCCGAGATCCTGCCGTCATGGGTATCTCTCTTTTTTCTTCTTTTCGTCTTCTTTTCATTTTCTTCATCTATTTTTCTTTATTTTCTTTTTTCTTTTTTCTTTTTCTTTTTCTGTAACTTTTTCTGTTACTTTCCTTCGTTGTCTTCTTTCTTCATCTTTTTTTCTTGTCCAAGGTCTGCGCCCGCGGGACCTCTGCGTCGCCTCCACACAACCATATCAACATTACAAACTCACCTACTCAGAAGAATCTACAGCTTCAAAGGTGACGCTACGGAAAACCAACCGACCAAGTGCCGATGTCCTTTTCGATAGGGGCCGGCTACTAACGAAGTGAAGCAAACCAATGCTTCCGCTTCTCTTTTAGACCCAAGTTCTTCAATTGAAGCTGCCCGATACGCGCTTCGTTTTATTCAACACTCCTCTCAAGCTCGGCCAGATAGTCTAACACCCTCTTACACAAAAACGCCCTCGGCTCCGCCTGATCATCATCGCTCAACGCGTGCGAAGCGTTCGGAATCAACCCGCTCCTCTCACGGTCCCAGACCTGATACGTCCCTCCCCGATCCGCAGCGTCCCTCCACCTCGCCAACAGCGCCTCCTTGTCCACCCAGCTTGGCACCGCCTGATCCCGCCCCGACATCAGCACCATAAGCTTAAACTTCAGCAGCCCCCGCGGCCCGACCATGCCAAACGTCCGCGCGATCTGCTCGTCCGGCAGGTCCGAGCTGAACATGTCATCCTCTCCCGGTTTCCGGGGACTGTCCGGGCTGGCGAGGCTGAGGAAGCGCCGACAGCTGATGGGGGTGTTGTTGGAATAGCCAAACTGGCGGGTCAGTTCGATAGGCAGCATGCTATCCGCGGTCTGGTCGCCGCGAGAAACCCCTTCCCGGGCGAGCGCCACGAGCTTGTCAAAGGTCTGCTTCAACTCCTCCGGCGTCCGGCCCAAGAAGCCCTCCTTCACCACCCACAGCAAGGCCTCGCGATCCGAAACCGGCGCCTGCATGATGGCCCCGTCCAGCGGCGGCCGCACCACATGCTCCAGGCCGCGATCAAACGAGGGGTTACTGGTATGCGGGTTGGGCCGCGACAGGTAGTGCAGCACGCACTGGCTGCCGGTGGAATGGCCCATCAGCACGATGCGGCCTGGCGTGCCGTACTTGGCGGCCTTGTAGGCCTGGATGTGCTTGATGCATTGGGCAACCTCGTCCGTGTCGCGGTCCAGGTGGCCGAACCCCCACGCCTGGTAGGCGGAGGTTAAGGTTGCGGAGAAGAGGGACCAGTCGGTGGGCTGCAGGGCGGTGACCACATCGGCGAGGTAGGAGGTGGTGGCCAGGCCGTCGCCGAGGCCGCCGATGAAGAGGATGCTGTTGGGTTGGGGACGGGAGCCGGTGGTGAATTCAAAGGCGACTAGGGTTTCGGTCTGAGGGGGGAGGGGTGGTCAGGGAGGACATGGTGTTAGTAAGAAAGAAGGGTTCTGGATGAAAAGGGGTTACCCTTGCGAAGGGGGGATGGGAGCTGTCTGTGCGACACAACAACATACGAAGTGATGCAATATGCCCGGGGAGCCAGCCCTGGGCCAGAATTTGGATCCCATGGCTGTTGAGGCCTTGGGTGCGGAGGCGGGTGCGTGGGACTGATGCAGAGTAATGCTCAGGATCGAGTCGGCCGGGATATCTCCGGGCTGGCCGGGCTGCTTCTGCTGGTGGTGGTGGTGCTGGGCTCTCGGCCTCTCGTGTCGGAGTGTGGCTTGGTCTGGGAGCAGAGGAGCCATGTCTTGGAATGGAAGTACTGGTCTTGTACCGGTACTTTGTCACTTTTTCCCGGAGAAATGTGGCCGTTTGGCATGGCATCCAACATGTCCCGGTCTTAATTCGCGCAAGACATGCCTCCTCCCGACATCGGGCCTGTGTCCACCCCTCCATGTCCTCGGCTTTGAGCGGTTGATGAAGCTTGTGAAACCATAGCCGGGGATGTCAACCCCTGTCGGCCCCACGCCCACTGATTATCTGATGGACTGATTGATAAGATCTACGGAGTAAGTAAACGTTTTTTTCTTTCTTGGCGAGGACAGGGGGTAGAAAAACAAGACCCGCAAGGAAAAAAAATGTGTCAACAAAACGGTCATTGTGGAATTGTGCAGACAAGTCGAACGATGGAGTCCAACAAGTCGAAACCCTGCTTCTCACCTAGTTACTCTTCCCATCACAAGCAGCATGTCTCCAGGACCGGTCAAACGGACAGACCGCTTTGTTCTTTTCCTCGGCATCCAATGGTCCTGCAGTTGAGGTGGCCGCCACGAGCTCAACGGTCAGGGTTCCATCCGGCAGCGAGAGCGGAGATCACTAATACGGAGGATGAGCGGACCAAAGATTAACCCGCGGAGCTTCGTCCCCATGTGGAAGGCAACATGATCGGCAGAGCACATCGAGTCCACCGTGGTGCGATTACTGTGTACATTCTCCATCCCAGCGACAGGGAGGTCTTTTTCAGAGTTATCAGATCGTCTCGCTGATCCACCCTAGATGTGATCCCCGGCTTGTTTTCGACTCAGATCCACCTAGACGAGACACATGTCCCTGCCCTAGGAACCTAGCTCGGGTGCCTTCGGCCAGCACAGACACTGACGTACGACATGACATGATTCTTGTTTGGAATGAGAGGGAGGCAAGGAGGCAGACCGTTGCAGCGGCCGGTCCGCGGATGCTACCGGTCATGGATGGGTCAATGACAAGGACTAGACGTGGGTACGCAAAAGACGGCCCGGAAGAAGCAGCAAGTGTATATTGTGCGCGGTATTAGTGTAGCAATCTGCCGTAGTCCCGCTCAATGACGTTCTGAAATCTAGCTGGTTTGAACTTATCGAACGGCTTCTGTTCTCCCAGAGCACCACAAACACAGCAAGAAGACGGTCATCATGGGCTCAATACAGGACTTTCCAGAGCCACAGCGGCCCACCAGCTCAGATCTTGGGGGCCGCCAAAGCAGGTCGCCGCCGAGCAAGGCGAACGGCCATGGCTTCTCCCTCGAGACACTGGCGGTTGTGCCAGAAGTGGTGTCCGCGCCGCTGCCCACGACCGTGACGGACGAGACAGTGCTCCTGGCATGGCTCATCACCCTTCTGAGGACACGGGAAGAGAGACAGGCAGAGTTTGAGTGGACATACAGTAACGATCCGACGGTCCTAGACTCAACACACAGCCGGAGGCGACTGGCATCCAACGATGTCGTCGAGTGCCTTCAGACACCCGTCGACAAGACCATCTCCAACATTTCGCGGCACATAGCGAATACAGCGCCTCCATCATTACAGCTTCGCCATGGAGTGTCACTAGTCCTTAGCACTGGCTCTTTGGACCAGACTCATGACGTAGCGAGCACAGAAGAGGTTGGTGATACCCAAACCATGCTTACCAAAGACAAGAGCCACAACGCTTACTCATCTCCAGGCCACCCTACATGTTTCTGTCCGGTTTGCCAACGGCGTCCTCGAATGCCGGTCCATATGGCACAGCAACAAGGCCCTCCCGTTCACCGTGCGACGGCATGTCGAGACATTCCTCGACACAATCTCACAATGCGCCGCCTCCTCACCCACCACCACCACCACCACCACCACCACCCTCTCCTCCCTCCTCGGCCCAACGCCCCACGATCTCGACTACATCTGGACCTGGAATCACGGCCTCCCACCCACCTACAACGCCTGCATGCACGACATTATCTCCTCTCGCGCCCAGCAGCATCCAGACAAAGAAGCCATCTGCTCCTGGGACGGCACCCTCACCTACGGCCAAATCGACAGGTACTCCACCGCGCTGGCGCACCACCTGCGCACCGACCTCGCCGTCCAGCTGCACGACGTCGTGCCGGTGTGCTTCGAAAAGTCCCGCTGGACCACCGTGGCCGTGCTGGGTGTCATGAAGGCCGGCGCGACCATGGTGCTCATGGACCCGACCCTGCCGCTGGCCCGCCTGCAAAACATGGCGCAGCAGGTCGGCGGGAAAGTCATGGTCACGTCGCGCAAGCAGCACGACCTCGGCCGGGCCATCATGCCTGACGGAAAAATCGCCGCGGTGGACGACGAGTTCTTCCAAAAGCTCCCCGACGCGGTGGTGGTCGATGAGCTACCAACCGTGGCCCCCTCCGCGCTGATGTACATCATCTTCACCTCGGGCAGCACCGGCACGCCCAAAGGCGTGCAAATCTCCCACCGCGCCTACACCAGCAGCGCCTACCCGCGCGCCGCCGCCGTGGGCTACAACCCGGACACGCGCACGCTCGACTTTGCCTCGTACGCCTTCGACGTCAGCATCGACAGCATGCTCCTGACGCTGGCCAACGGCGGGACGCTGTGCATCCCGTCCGACGAGTCCCGGCTGAACGACATCAACGGCGCCATGCGCGCCATGCGCGTCAACTACGCGGGCATCACGCCGTCGGTGGCGAGGATTTTGGAGGAGGACGTGATCGATGGGCTGACGCACGGGTTTGGGTTGGGCGGGGAGGCGGTGTCGGCACGGGATGTGAATGTTTGGGGCAAGAGGGCGAGGATAGTGATTGGGTATGGGCCGTGTGAGTGTACCATTGGGTGCACGGTCAATAGCAGCGCGGCGACGGGGAGGGATTATATTTCCATCGGGCCGGGGAATGGGGCGTGTATATGGATTGTTGATCCGGACGATCACGACACCCTCGTCCCTGTCGGAGCGGTGGGTGAGCTGCTCGTCGAAGGTCCGATCGTCGGCGAGGGGTATCTCAACGACCCGGAAAAGACGGCCGCCGCGTTTATCGAAGACCCGAAGTGGCTCGTGGCTGGCCACGGGAGCCACAAAGGTCGCAGGGGACGGCTGTACAAGACGGGCGATCTCGGCCGGTACGACCCCGACGGATCGGGAGGCATTGTGTTTGTCGGCCGCAAAGACACGCAGGTCAAGCTCCGCGGGCAGCGCGTCGAGCTGGGGGAGATTGAGAGTCAGTTGACGGCGCGGCTACCGCAGAATGCGGATGTCATTGCCGAGGTCGTCACGCCTCGCGGGGCGGGGGCCAGCAAGGCCACGTTGGTGGCGTTTGTCGCGCCGCGGTCGACCAAGGCAAGCGGGAAGGACGCGGATGCGGAGTTGGAGATCGCGAAGCTGGCTCCGGAACTGGAGGAGGCGGTGCGCAAGGCGGATGCCGAGATTGCGGAGGTGCTGCCGAGATACATGGTCCCGACAGCGTATATTCCGCTTAACCGCATCCCGACGCTCATCTCGGGCAAGACGGATCGCAAGAGACTGAAGCAGTTTGGCGCCAACGTCGAGCTGCGTGAAGTTGCCTTGAAGACGGAGACGAGCCCGGAAGTTAACGGGGACCATGCCCTCGCCCCTGAGGATCGACCGCTGACCGACATGGAGCAGCGATTGCGGGCGGCGTGGGCCAAGGTTCTCAAGCTCGACGCTGACAAGATCCGGGCGGGGGATAATTTCTTTGTGCTCGGCGGTGACTCTCTCGCGGCTATGAAGTTGTCATCAGTGTGCCGGGAAGCTGGGCTGAACCTCAGCGTCGCCGACACCTTTGGCCATCCGACCCTGTCCAGCATGGCCGCTGTGACCAGTCTTGTCGATGCCAGCCAAGAGCAGGACCAGACTGCAAGGACAGCATTCAGCTTGCTCCCCCAGCCTGTCGAGCCCATCATCCAAGAGGCGAGCCAGGCTTGCGCAGTTGACACCGCAGCCGTGGAGGACATGTACCCGTGCACGCCCACCCAGGAGTCCCTCTTCACCTTTTCCCTTAAATCCACCGAGCCGTACGTCGCGCAGCGCGTGGCCAAGATCCCGGCGCACATCACCACCGACGCGTGGAAGCAGGCCTGGGAACAAGTCGTCGCCGCCACGCCGATCCTGCGCTCCCGTCTCGTCCAGATGCGCGACTACGCCGGGCTCGGGCAGGTCGTTCTCAAGGAGGCAATCCCCTGGAGGCATTCCACGGCCTCGCTAGACGAGTATCTCGCCCTCGACCGGCGGGAGCAGATGGGTCTCGGCCACGCTCTGGCACGCTACGCCATCGTCGAGCCGTCCACCGAGCTTGGGGCGCGCTACATGGTCTGGACTCTCCATCACGCCGTGTACGACGGCTGGTCGGAACCGCTCGTGCTCGCCCAAGTCCGGCATGCCCTTCAAAACCCCTCCACCCCAACTCAACCACCACTCCCTCCCACCACCACCACCATGGCCGACTTCGTCCACTTTCTGCACACCGCCACCTCCCCAAGCACCACCGACTCCTTCTGGGCCAGCACCCTCTCCGGCGCCACAGGCCCGCAATTCCCCCGCCTCCCTTCTCGCGACTTCGTCCCTGTCCCGAACCACCTCCTCACCCGGCACATCTCCCTTTCCGCTCCCAAACTCTCCTCCTTCCCATTCACCCTCGCCACCCTCATCCGCGCGGCTTGGGCGCTAGTCTCCTCCCTCCACGCCGACGGTACTCCCGACATCGTCTTCGGCGAGACCCTCACGGGGCGGGACATCCCGCTCCCCGGGATGGAGGAGGTTGTCGGTCCGCTGGTGGCTACCGTGCCTGTGCGTGTGAAGGTGGATCCAAGGCTTACCGTGCGCGAGTACTTGTCTGCCGTGCAGCGCGCGGCGTCGTTGCGGGCGGGCGTGCACCAGCACCGCGGGATGCAGTATATCCGCCGCGCGTCGAGGGATGCGCAGTACGCGTGCGAGGCGCCGTCGGGGATTGTTATTCAACCCGAACCCGGGCATGGGGGAGTGGTGGAGGAGTTGGGGTTTGAGATGGCCGATGTGGTGAGGGAGGCGGTGCATTTTAATCCGTACCCGTTGATGTTGGCGTGCGGGATTGGCGGAGGATCTGGCGGGTTTAGGGTGTGTGCGAGCTTTGATGGGAGGGTGGTCGGCGAGGCGGAGATGGGGAGGGTGTTGGCGGAGTTAGAGGCGGTTTGTAAGGGGTTTTTGGATGATTTGGAGAGGAGGGTTGGGGAGGTGAGGGTGGTGGAGGGGGAGGAATTGGAGAGGATTTGGGGGTGGAATTGGATCCCCCCGACGATGAGGAGGGAGGAGGGGACGGGGAGATTGACGGCGGATTTGGGAGTGGTGAGGAAGGGGGAGGTGTATCAGCCGAGGGTTGTCGTGCCGTGGGTTTGCAGTGTGAGGAGCCCTGAAGTTCTGGCTCCTGTTGGGACCCCTGGCGAGCTTTGGCTGGAGGGAGACTGCTTGAGCGGAGAGGGTGTGGTTGACTCCCCGGCCTGGCTTTTGGCTGGAGCCGGGAAGTATCCTGGGCGCAAGGGCAAGGTGCAGCCGACGGGGGATATTGTGAAGCTGCAGGACGATGGGACGTTGGTGTTTGTGGGACGCAAGGACGAGATGGTCGCCGCCCAAGGGAAGACTACAGCAGTGGCCGAGCTGGAGGCACACTTAGGGACCTCTCTGCCAGCGCCGTTCAGGTCTGCTGCGGCTACTCGCCCAGACGGTTCCTTGGCGGTCTTGGTTCAGAAGCCAGAGGGAGAGGAGGATGCCACGGTCAAGATCCTCGACAACTCTATGACCATCTCTCTCGACAAGTCGGGTCCCTTGGAGATCACTATATGCGACAGCCTTCCGGCCAGCTTGGCTGTCGCTCTCAAGAGGTTTGACAAGTTCGCGCAGAACTCGTTGGCCTCTCACTTGGTGCCCTCGGGTTACGTTGTTGTCGACAACCTTCCAGACAACAATCGTAACTCCCTCGAGGAGCTTGCCTCCCAGCTGTCGCCCGAGCTCCTGAATGCCCTTCGCGATGGCTTCCAAAAAGCCTGGACCACCGCCCCTGCGGCGACAACAGCCCTCTCTGCCCCGGAAGCCATTCTCCGTTCCGCCTGGTCCGCGGTCCTCGGGATCCCCGCCGACAAGATCGACACGGACGACAACTTCTTCCGGCTGGGCGGCGATTCGGTTCTGGCGATGAAGTTGGTTTCCCGGCTGCGCGCTTCGGGCCATGTGCTCACCGTGGCTGACATATTCCGGCACATGCGCTTGGGCGACGCCGCCAAAGTGCTGAAGGTGAACGCAGTCGCTCCAGCCGAGGCAAGCAACGGCATCAAGAAGACGGAGGAGGCTGGGTACAAGCCCTTTTCTTTGACGGGTGTCGAGAACGCGGCGATATTTGTCGCCGATGTGATCCGGCCACGTCTCCAGGATCCGAGCTGGACCGTTAAGGACGTCTGTCCTGTGACAGATTCGCAAGCGATTGATGTTGTTGGCACAGTCAGGAATCCTCGTACATCGGTTCAGTACACGACGCTTCGTTCGGCCACCGGGTTTGACCTGGCCCGTCTTACCAAGGCCTGCCAGGTGCTTGTCGATGCCCACGACATCTTGCGGACGGTGTTTGTTGAGCATGACTCTGCCCTTCTGCAGGTCGTCCTGGAGTCGCTTCAAATCCCGGTTGCCACCCACACGACAAACGCAGAAGAGGACTTGGAGAAGTCAGTCGAGCGTATCTGCACTGCCCATCTCGAGGATCCTTCCTCGTTCAAACTCGGCGGGCCGTTCGTCCATTTCATGCTTGTCAGGAATGGCGCCGGCGACACCCAGGAAGAGTGCTTCGTTTTTGCCCTCTCCCACGCTCTCTACGATGGAGTTTCCCTCCCACTCCTCCTTCGCGACCTGTCCACGCTCTACGCGGGCCAGACCCCAAGCCCTGCCGCCGCCCCGGTACCGTTCACCTCCTACCTCGCTCTCACCCGCGACCGCGCCAACGCCGAGCCCGCGTTGTCCTACTGGCGCGGCCTTCTCGCGGGTTCCCGGCCGTCGGTCCTGCCGGGCCAATCCGCCACCAAGCCTCGCAACAAGGCTCTCTTCCTCACCGCGCCGGCTCTCCCAACCACATCATCGCTCCAGAAAACAGGCACCACCACGGCCACCCTCCTTACCGCCGCCTGGGCCCTCGTCCTCGCCCGGCGCCTGGGCACCCGCGACGTCACCTTCGGCAGCATCACCTCAGGCCGCACGGCACCTGCCGTCCTGCTCGCTGCGGGGGACGCGACCATTGACGGGCCTTGCTACCAGTTCACGCCTGTGCGGGTGAAGTTTGACAGCGCGTCAACCACGACGGATCTCCTGGCGAATGTCCAGCGGCAGGCGGCGGAGAGCAGCTCCTGGGATTACCTTGGCATTGGCGCGGTTGCGCCGGCTCTAGGGTGGTCGGTCAAGGACGGCCAAGTCGAGGAGCTAGATGGTCCCCTGAAGGGCCGGTATGGAGTCTTCTTCGACTCGGTGGTGCATCATCAGGACTGGGAGGATTTCGATGAGATGGAGCTGGGAGAGACAAAGTGTCGGGTGGATATCGTCAACCCGCATGGAGACTCGGCCAGGCCGTTGAAGGTGGTCTCGTTTGTGAAAGGGGGAGAGGTGCATGTGGGCATTGTGGGGTATGAAGAGGAGAGGGTGTTGTTGCAGGAGGTGTTGGCGCAGTTGGTGGAGACGGCGAAGGAGTTGGTGGAGGGAGGTTCGCGGAGGTTGTTGGAAGAGACTGTCGAGGTACGGGAGGAGGTTGCGAAGACAGAAGAGGTGAAGGCCGTTGTGGGACATGTGGGAATTATGAAGGAGAAGGGGGATGTTATTGACATGGCGAACGGGGCTGAAGGGAAAAGGAAGCGCTTGTGGAAAAGGAAGTGGATTGAACGGTTGAAGTTGAGGAGGGTGAGGAGCTGATGGTGGAGCAGAGGTTGACGGGTGTTTTGTAATTTGTTTTTTTCTGCTTTTTTCTGCTTTTTTCTATTTGTCTTATTATTTCGTTGTGATGATTGGAGTTTTGACTGGTCTTTTTTGAACCTGGTTATACACCTAGTAGTGTTTGCGCAACTCAATGTTTTGGGTTAGGGAATGTCTATTTCAGTCAGGGTTGTGAAAGCGACACAGACCCCAACCCTGGCGCCATCCAACATGTGCCAAGCGCATGCATGGTTACAACCCTAACCCTTTACTGTATTTAGAAAACAGGAAAGGCGGTGAAGCTTCGGTGCATGTTGCCCCGCATTTGTGACCCCTCCCCGCTGGACCCCTCCCCGCTGGACCCCTCCCCGGGGGATTGCCCCGCAGCCAACAGTTCCACGTTCCTATCGCTTATCAGTCCCACCCAAATTTCAGAAAAAACCAAAATTTTCTGCGACGGTCGGGGCCCCCCAGGCCATCTTCACCTCAAATACTCTCCTCTAGTCCTGGGTGGTGTCTCTCTTGTCGGCCGCCCATTTTCAACTCTTTTTCTTATTTCCGTTTTTTTCTGTTTCCTGTGATACCCCCATTTTCCATACCCAAAAAAAAAGCCACAGGCTAACCAAAAAAAAGCATGGACAAAGACAGGTTGGCCGCGCTCCTCCAGGAGTCGCAAGTTCGTGAGTTTCCCAGTCGCCGAGTCGCCGAGTAACAAATCACACGAGGAGATCATCAAGTCTCTATCTCAATCGTTGTATGCTGACTCTACCCCGATTCACAGCCAACACCGAGAACCTCAAGGCTGTGACGGCCGAGCTCCAAAAGAACTACTACACCAACCCCGAGTCTCTCCTTCTCCTCATCGAGATCGTCGCTACTCATGGTGACATCAACATTCGTCACCAGGCTGCCGTCCAGGCTGCCCGCCTCGCCGTCAAGCACTGGGAGAAGATCCCCAAGGGCCAGAAGCCCGCCGTGCGCCAGCACCTCGTCCAAGCTACCCTGAACGAGCAGACCCCCCGCACCCGCCATGCCAACGCCCGCCTCGTCGCCTCCATTGCCGCTCTCGACCTCGAGGATGGCGAGTGGACCGAGCTCATCCCGGCCCTCTTCACTCTGGCCACCAGCAACGAGGTTGCCCAGCGCGAGGTTGGATCCTACATCATCTACAGCCTTCTTGAGGAGAGCCCGACCTCCTTCAGTGACCACATCCCCAAGCTGCTTGAACTCTTCAGCCACACCCTCCGGGACCCCCACAGCGCCGACGTCCGCATCAACTCCCTCATGGCTATCGGTGCCATGCTTCTGCTCTTTGAGCCTCTCGAGGAAGAGCAGCCCGTCGAGATGCTCCAGAGCCTCATCCCGGCCATGGTCGACGTCCTCAAGGACGCTGTGTCTTCCAACGACGACGAGAAGATCGGTCAGGCCTTCGAGGTCTTCCAGCAGTTCCTTGCCTACGAGTCCTCTCTCCTTGGCAAGTACCTCAAGGACCTTGTCCAGTTCATGATCGACCTGGCTGCCAACAAGCAGGTCGACCAAGATGTCCGGTCGCAGGCCCTGGGCTTCCTGGCCCAGGTCGTCCGCTACCGTCGCATCAAGATCCAGGGCATGAAGGACATGGGCCGCGAGCTTACCCAGAAGAGCTTGCTCATCCTCACCGAGATCGACGACGATGACGATGACGACACCATGAACCCTCCCCGCTCGGCCTTGGCCCTGCTCGACCAGCTTGCTACTGACTTGCCGCCGCGCCAGGTCATTGTGCCGCTCCTGGACGCCCTTCCCAAGTTCGCCACCTCGGAGGATCCTGGCTACCGCAAAGCCGGCATTCTGGCCCTGGGCACCGTCGTCGAGGGCGCCCCCGACTTCATTGCCTCCCAGATCAAGGCCATCATGCCCGTGGCTATCAACCTTCTCAACGACCCGGACGTTGGCGTTCGCCATACCGCCTTGATCGGCCTTGCCCGCCTTGCCGATGACATCGCCGAGGAGATGTCCCCCTTCAACGAGGCTATCCTGACCAGCCTGTTTAAGAACCTGCAGGCTGCCATGCAGCCCACCGGCGACGAGAACCTCGCCAAGAAGAACGTCGAGATCATCCGCGCCGTTTGCGGTGCCCTTGATGCCATGTCTGACGGCCTCGACCCCGTCTTCCTGCAGCAGAATGCCGTTGAGCTGATCCAGCACATCGGTTCTCTCATCTCTCATGACAACTACAAGATCAAGGTTGCCGCTTCAGGCGCCATCGGTGCCATCGCTGAGTGCCTGGGCTCCGAGTTCAAGCCTTACTTCGAGCAGACCATGCAGGCTCTGGGTGCCTACCTCACCATCAAGGACTCCGAGGATGACCTGTCCCTTCGTAGCGGTGTCCTCGACTCGATCGGCCGCATCGCGGCTGCCGTCGGCCCTGAGGCATTCCAGCCGTACGTTGTCGACCTGATGCGCTCCAGCGAGGAGGCCCTTCACCTGGACAACAGCAGGCTGCGCGAGAGCGCCTTCATCCTGTGGAGCTCGCTGGCCAAGGTCTACGAGAAGGAGTTCGCGCCCTTCCTTCCTGGTGTCTTCAAGGGCCTGTTTGAGGCCCTGAAGCTGGAGGAGGAGGAGATCACCCTCACCCTCACCGAGGAGGAGAAGAACATCGTTGGCACCCAGAATGAGGTCATCACCGGCGGCAAGAAGATCAAGATCAGGACTGATGACGAGGACGATGGGTGGATGGATGAGGATGATGATGACGACTCGTACGCCGAATTTGGTGTTTCCATGGAGGCCCTTGAGAAGGAGGTGGCCATCGAGATCCTGGGCGACATCATCACGTACTCTTGCGGTCCCCAGGAAATCACCGAGTATCTCGAGAGGGCGATCGAGAACATCTCTCCCCTCGCCGAGCATACTTATGAGGGCTGCCGCAAGGCCGCCATGGCTACCCTCTGGAGGTCGTATGCTCGCGTTTGGCAGCTGATGGAGCAGGAGACCGGCACCTCCTGGGAGCCTGGCCTTCCCCTCAAGCAGCAGCCTACGACCACTCTTGTCAAGCTTGGCGAGATTGTCTCCAAGGCGACCCTTCAGCTCTGGCACGAGGAAGGCGAACGGTACGTACCTAGCGTTCCTTTTCACATTTCTTCGTCTTGCATGATGACCACACTACGTTATTACCCAGCTCACTCAGACGCTCTGCGGATGCTGAGAACACGTACCTTTTCTATCTCTGATCGATCTATTTGTTTCATAATTTTTAATGTTGGGTCTTGTCAACCAAGCACAACGCTAACTGTTCCAGGTCTGTTGTCACCGAGATCAACCGCAACGTTGCCGCTACCCTCAAGGCTTGCGGCCCCGCCATCCTGGCTCAGGGTGACTTTATGAAAGAGGTTGTCACCGTGATTTCGACCATCATCACCCGTTCGCATCCTTGCCAGCAGGATCTGGGTGACGAGGATGAGGAGCAGGAGGAGGTCGAGGGCTCTTCCGAGTACGACTGGCTCGTCATCGATACGGCCCTGGACGTCATCATCGGCCTGGCCGTTGCTCTCGGCCCCGCCTTCGCCGAGCTCTGGAAGATCTTCGAGAAGCCCATCCTCAAGTTCGCCGCTTCCGAGTCGGAGAACATTGAGAGGTCGACTGCTGTTGGCGTCATCGCCGAGTGCGCCGCCAACATGGAGGCCGCCGTTAGCCCCTACACGGAGAAGCTCCTCAAGCTGCTGCTCAAGCGTCTGTCGGACACGGATCCCGAGACCAAGAGCAACGCTGCCTACGCCACTGGCCAGCTCATCTACCATTCCACGGACAGCAACACCTACCTGCCTCATTACACCACCATCCTCCAGAAGCTCGAGAGCATGCTGCCCGTGCGTGAGGCCCGCACCAAGGACAACGCGGCTGGTTGCCTCACCCGCATGATCCTGGCCCACCCCGATCAGATCCCTCTGGGCGATGTTCTCCCTGCCCTGGTCGACCTCCTGCCGCTCAAGGACGACTACGAGGAGAACGCCCCCGTCTACAAGTGCATCTACAAGCTTTGTAAGTTGCTACCACAAGGCCAGAGTGAGAGCTTGAACATGACTAACAAGACACAGACGAGAATGGCGAGCCCACGATCCAGCAGCTCACGCCCAAGCTCATCCCCATCTTCGAGTCGGTGCTGGCTCCGCCGGCCGACCAGCTCGATGACGAGACTCGCGAGCTTGTTCGCAAGACGGTCTTCCACCTGTACAATGCCAACCGGGATCTGTTCGCCAACAATGAGCAGGTCCTCAAGTTGGCTGGCATTCAGTAAAGGGTGGACTGTGGAAGAGAGAAGAGGATGGGTGTGCGATGTGGAAGTGGTGTGGATATATAGACGAAGACGGGATGATGCCCGCTTTGACTCAGCCATGAATCACGATTTTTCTCATGTCATGACATAAAAGGGGGTTGGAAGGAATAATGGATTCTGAGGGTTTCTGGGATGGGAGGTAGACCTTTTTTTCGTGGACGATATAAAAACAATTTTTTCCCGTGGTGAACGGTGTGATGTGGACATCTTTTGTCGTATCACGTGTCAGGACAAGGTAGGAAAAAATGGAAATGGACAAAGGCTCGGATAGGTTGCGGCTAAACTTTGTCTTCTGCATCCGTCATGATGAGTTCCTTGGTGTTTTGTTAGGAACATTCCATCTCTCTCTCTCTCCTTGAACTCCATTTCCCCATGAGTAATGCTCATGTGGAACCGTGCGTACTGATATCAGTACGCAATAGTCACAATATGTACGAAAAAGGTGATGCGCCTTAGGATGTACGATCAAATATTCTCAGTGCTAAGTACCTGACTGCGGAGATAATAGGAGGGAAAAAAAAAAAAAAAAGAGGACTTCCAGCGGAGCTGGATTCTCTCGTGAGATGTGGACGAGCTGGGAATCGAACCCAGGACCTTTCGCATACACGGGAGTATGCTAAGCGAACGCTCTACCAACTGAGCCACACGCCCAGGGGGTGAATTGATGAATGAAGAGGGGGTAGAGTGGGTTTTTACTACGGATTAGGTGTAGATGGTCGACAGTAGGTGCCATCTCGTTTGGGAGTAGGGAGGACATGCCAGGATTTGATGTGGACTGGTTGCTTGTAGTCGTGGTGATGTATGTATGTGCTTCATGTTTGAGTGATATCTCTCTCTCTTCTCGCCCTCTCTCTGTGCACAGGGAGAGCGTGCACGGCTATGGCATGGTCGTTTAGGTTCACGGTCTTCACTGAGCAGACTCAGCAGTTCAGGTATTAAATAGGGGCTGCGATTTGCGAACAGTTGTTTGTGAGAGTTATGTCACTCAGTGAAACGAGGACCGCTGGGCTTGTTGAAGGAACATTTACAGTCCCGAGCTGCATAAGAAAAAAAAGTGCCGGCATTATTGTCTCGTTGACCGCAGGCAGGCATTTGCAACCGCCGAAGTCTGAGGTCCAGAAATCATGCTTGTCGGCTCTATAAACTCTGTTGGTTCTACTTTGTAGCCTCTACCAGGTATGTACTTCAAAACCCACGACCCTTCATCTCCACCTCCGACGTAACCATTGGACACCAAAGAAACGCGCACACTCGGCGCAACACTCCCTTCTCCGTTCCTTAGGATGCGGGTACGGGCAGTCCGTCTGCCATTCAAGCATCCAGCTTGGCGAGAGCCTCTTCCAGAGTCTCCCCTGTCAGGAGCTTGAACACCTCGCTGTACCTCCCCTTGGTCTTCTCAACCACCTCGGGGGGCATCTCGACGTCGGGCTTGCCTTTCTGCGGGTTGTGTCAGAACCATGGGGTAGCACTGTGCCAAAGGGTAGAGAAGAGTACGAACCAGGCCGTTGGCGGTGAGCCAGTTGCGAAGGACCTGCTTGTCGACTGGATGGGTGTTAGCACAACAACAGACGGTGGGTGAAGGGTGTGGGGGAGAGGAGAGCCTACAGGAATCTTGCTCTCGGCCGACTGTAGATGGCATTAGTACTCGCTTATCTCAGCGGAGGAGGAGGAAGTTGTGAGGAGACGTACCTTCGTAATCGGCTTTGCTCCAAAAGCGGGAGGAGTCGGGTCTGACATGGCATTTAGCAACAGCCCCGCCTGCGATCGTCCATTGATGGATAGGAACATACGTCAGGACCTCGTCAACCAGGTAGATCTCATCCGTCTCCTCGTCCAGAGCAAACTCAAACTTGGTGTCGGCCTGCAATGGCACGTTAGTCCCAGAATATGACGAACCAATGTGACATGCCATAGCTCACAATAATGATGCCCCTCTCCTCCGCATACGCAGCCCCAGCCTTGTAGCAAGCCAGCGCGAGCTGCTCGATGCGATCCGCATACTTCTCGCCAACAATCTTGCGCGCTTCTTCGGGCGAGATGTTGATGTCTTTGTCGCCGAGCTCCGCCTTGGTTGAAGGCGTGTAGATGGGCTCGGGAAGGCGGGAGCAGTGCTGCAGGCCCCCGGGGGCGGGGAGACCGTGGATGGTTTGGGTCTTTTGGTACCTGGCATGGCATCAGCACACTTTGGCCTAGCTTTGATGATGAGAAAATGGTGTTGTTAGAACTTACTCGGCCCAGGCGCTACCTGTTATGTAGCCGCGCACTGTGTAGACCTGTTAGTGTCGATGGGAATGTGAGGGGTGGTATGTGTTGCAGGCGAAGAACTTGCCGATAGCCTCGATGGGAAAGACTTTCAACCGCCTAAAGAAGATCAGCATCGCACCCTTCCATCTGATATGTCCTGAAGGGTGCTCACCGAACAGTCATGGACCTCCCGCGGAGCATCTTCTGCTCCTCAGGGGTCACCAGCCCAGGGGTAGCAGGTGGGCCGAGATGGAGGAAGTGATGCTTCAGACCCGGCACGTTGGCTGAGAGAACCTCGAACCATTTCGCTGACAGCAGCGTCAGGATGGTTCCCTTGGTGGGAATGCCGTTCTACGAGAGGTGAGTCAGTCTGGATGTCAGGGGTTGAAGGAATCCAGCTCTGCTTCTGGTCACGCACCTTGAGAATGACATCATAAGCACTGATGCGGTCTGGATGAGATTAACTTCTGCACTTTTGAGTTACAGACTAGTCAATCTACCTGATGTGACAAAGAGCAATGTTGGCTTATCGCCATTAGGGAGCTCGAAGAGATCGCTGTTGGCACCAGTCAGCGAACTGAACTAACACATCACATTGTATGGAGGCTTGCAGGGCTGCAGCTGGAGACGACGAACCGGAC
The DNA here is from genome assembly GCA_011316235.1 of Mycothermus thermophilus. Lineage (NCBI taxonomy): Eukaryota > Fungi > Ascomycota > Sordariomycetes > Sordariales > Chaetomiaceae > Mycothermus > Mycothermus thermophilus. Next base: position 61,113 of record QQBE01000029.1, on the reverse strand, counting down.
CTTGCCCTGCGAGATGCGGGGCAGGGAGGTGAGTGGGATGCTGGTGAGGATGTCTGCCGACATTGTTTTTGGTTGGGGTTAGTGGGAAAAAGCTAAGATAAAACAAGACAGCAAGTAAGCCCTCTGATGACGGCAAGAGTTTGTAATTATTCAAGACAATGGTGAGAAATGCCCGAGACAAATGGCTCATCAGTCATTAAGCCCCGGCGTCCCGCCCCGGCATGTGCTCCGAGAAAATCTTGATGGAGGGGGCAATCAGCGGCGGGGCCCGTGTACCGAGTATTGTCTAGCGTTTCGCTGGGGGACCAGCAGGTTGCACTGCACGATTTCCCACACTGTGCATTCAACCCCTGAACAAAACAAACACCCTCAGCACACCGACACCAACAAACCTCTACTTGTAGGTTTCCTGTCGGTTTGGAGAGGGAAATGTGAGAAGCTGACAGAAATTTACAACGACGATGAGAAAGCAATTGCCTCCCAGGGCTTAGTGTTGGCACGGCCTCAAGGTTTGACCTGGGCACAGCACCCTAGACCCAATGAGCCGAGCTAGTTTACGGGATGGGTGGTGTGATGTCAACAACCTCAGCTTGTTGTCAGCTGTCTCTCTTGGCTCTCCACCACTGTGAGCCTAGAAGCCCGAAGTATGATCGGGTGCTCTAGTGAGCTCATGCGATGGTTGAGCTGGATGGCGTCGTGTTGGCGAAGGGCTCAGGGTGTCAAAGTATCTTGGGTGGACAGGCCTCTCAAATTAGACTGATAATTCAGGGATTCCTCCGAGACTCGAGCGCTTGCGACATGTCAACAGCTTTGGAGATTCCCAGCGTTGCGAAGCATAATTATTCAGAAACTCCCCGTCTGTGTACCGTGCAGCGGATATATATGCTATGATCTAAGTAAGAGATATTTTTGTGTTTGTTGGACTCTGTCACGTCATCCCCCCCCCAAAGACAGGAGCTCGGGTTGTGGTCACACACAACTGCCGGCCCCACGGCGCCGAGAACGGAGCTTGTCCGGCCGGAAGTTTGGGGTTCCACTGTGTAACTCCGAACCTCCGCTGTCCCGCGATGTGGCACCTCCTCCACCCGAGCTCTCACTCACACTCTTCCCACCCCGAGACAATTCTCAAATCTGCAAGACACAAAAGTCTGGCCGATACGAGAGAATCCGAACCGGTCTGTTGATCCAGTCTCATTCATTCAAGGAGCATCTCTCATCACCATCAACCACAAACATCAACCACCATTTATCTGTCTGCCACCACCACCATGAAGCTCCTCTACCCCAACACCCTCAAAATCGACGAGGCCAGCATCTCCGGCTTCCCCACCGTCACCCTCCACCAATATGACGCCAAAGCGCCCACAATCCCCTCGGACCTGCTCGACGCCACCGTGCTAGTCACCTGGTCCAACTCGCCCGCCAACCTCGCCTTCGCAGCCCAAAACATGCCCAACCTGCGGTGGATCCAATCCCTCGCCGCCGGCCCCAACGATGTCCTGTCCGCCGGCTTCGACCGGTCCCGCGTCGTGGTCGCCTCCGGCTCCGGCCTCCACGACGCCACCGTCGCAGAGCACACCCTGGCCCTGCTCCTCTGCGCCGCCCGCCGCCTGCACGAGATGCGCGACTTCCAGCGCCAGGGGAAATGGCCGGGCCACCTCGGCGGGCCGCAGCCCGATCGCGAGCCGGGGACCTTCCGCACCCTGCGGGACGCGAGGATTTTGGTCTGGGGGTTCGGCAACATTGCGAAGAAGCTCACCCCGCTGTTGCTTGCCCTCGGCGCAAAGGTAACCGGCGTCGCGCGCTCGGCGGGAGTCAGGGGCGGGGTGCAGGTGTTTGGGGAGGACAAGTTGCCTGAGCTGCTCCCGCAGACGGACGCGCTGGTGATGATCTTGCCGGGGGATGAAACGACCAAGCATGCGCTCAACAGGGAGAGGTTGGCGCTGCTGCCGAGGCATGCGTGGGTGGTGAATGTGGGCAGGGGGATGTCGGTGGATGAGGATGCGCTGTACGAGGCGCTGGAGGAGGAGAGGATTGGCGGCGCGGCGCTAGATGTGTTTGAGACGGAGCCGCTGCCCGAGGGGAATAAGTTGTACGGGGCGAAGAATTTGGTTTTGTCGCCGCACGCGGCCGGGGGTAGGCCGCAGGGCGCGGAGGCGTTGATTGTGGATAATTTGAGGAGGTTTTTGGCGGGACAGGAGTTGAGGAATCGGATTTGAGGGGCATGGATGGGGATGGAATCGTTTAAATGGAATTAGACACTGATGGGATGGTCCTACTGGGTAGTTCACTACGGCTTTGACCGCTCATCTCCGGTGTCCGGTGTCTGGGTTACGGTAAATCACAATGTTCTCTCATTTGGCACCCCTTTTTGAGTTCTGTTGGACATATGTCTGTGACCCCTGAGCTCTGAGCATGAAAACCGACGCATCGAATAGGGGTTGTTACCCCGTTTCAACCCCGATATCACACCCCAACCATTTACTCCAGAGCCTTCGGCGCGCCGAACCGGATGAGATCCGCAGCCTGGAAAATGAATCATTAGCACCCTCCTTGGAGCAGAGATAGACATGCGGGAACAGTCCAAGATGACGTACCTTCTCCGCCACAGCATACACCGTCTGGCAAGTATTCCCGCCAACCAGCGTGGACATGATCGACGCATCCACCACCCTCAACCCCTCCACACCATACACCTTCAGCTCCTCATCCACCACGCCGCCCAGCTCGCGCGGCAACATCGCGCACGTGCCCGAGGGGTGATACTCCGTGGGGCTGAGTGTGCGCTCCAACCACTCCGCAAACTGCGCATCCGTCTGCACGTTCCTGCCCGGCGAGATCTCGGTCGGGCCCCAGGCGCTGGTGAGCGGGTTCTCGAGGTAATACCGCCTTGTGAAGCGGACAAGCTCCGCCATGACCACCGCGTCCAGCGGGTTGGACAGGGCGCGGTAGTCGACGCGCGGCGGACGGTTCCACGGGTCGGAGGTGTCGATGTTGACGGTGCCCCGGCTCAGCGGGTGCAGGTCGACCAGGATGCCGTTGCTCGGGCCGCCCGTGATGACAAGGTTGTAGAAGGCAGAGCCGTTGCTGCGGAGCGCGGCGGCATAGGCGAGCATCTGCGCGCGGTAGCCGGCGGCGACGGTCTCGTCGGCGTCGGAGGGGAGGTAGGCCGCGTGGTTCTGGGCTTCGAGCGCCGTTGCGATCTCGTCCGCACGGGAGGAGATGACGGGGAAGGAAAGCCAGGCGGCGGAGTTGCCGGTGGCGATGGAGTTGGGACCCGTGCGGTTGGCGGCCCAGACCTGCTGTGCCCAGGCGCGGAAGGTCGCGTTGGAAAACATGTCGTTGGGGTTCGGCCGGATGTTGAAGCGTTGGTCTACGGGGAGAGGTCAGCACCAAAAACAAGCACAAATAGTCATCCGGTTGGAGCACTCACAAGAGAAGCTGGCTTGGATCATGGGGTGGTCTTGAAAGTTCTGCCCGACGCCCGGAAGGTCTACCACCGTGTCGATCTTGGCCGCGGTGAGAAGGTTCTTCGGGCCGATCCCGCTGAGCTGCAGAATATGCGGGCTGTGGATGGCACCGGCAGCGAGGATGACTTCCTTCCTTGCGCGAACCAGCGTCTCGGCCGCGCTCGATCCTGTTGCCGGCACAAACGCAACACCGACCGCCTTCGTACCCTCAAGCACAATCCTCCTCACCTTCGACCCCGTGGCGAGATGATAGTTCGGCCGGGTGACAGCTTGGTCGTGATGGCCCGTCCTTGCGTACGACCGCTCGACCTTCTTCGGGTCCATGAAGGTCGGGTACCAGTAGACACCCGGAAGCCCTGCCCCGCTGTCCTGGACGAAGGGAACTCCGGGGATGCCGCGGAAAGCTTCCATCTGCGCTGTAGTGCTGGGATACTGGAAAGAAGGCCAACCCGCATAGACTCCCGACGTGGTGCCCCAGTAACTAGTGTCGTAGGTGATGTTGGCAGCCTTCGTGACCTCCTCGTCCGGCGGCACAAAGTTCAATGCTTTCTTGAAGTAAGGCAGCAAGCCCGTCCAGGACCAATGCGAAGCCTTGCTGAAGAAGTATCCCCAACGGTCAAAGTCCTCGGCGGCCGGGCGCACCGTCATCATAGCGTTGACGGCACTGGACCCTCCCACGACCTTGCCGATCTGGACCGCGATGGTTCGGTTGCGCAGGTTCCTCTGGGGCACGGACTGGATGTTGAACATGAGGGAAGCGTCGCCCATGCCGGCGAAGCCGCCTGTCACGGTCGTGACCGAGGCCGAGTTGCTGAGCTGGCCGTACTCGATGACGAGGACCGTGGTCGTTCCATCTTCGGTCAGCCGGTTAGCGACCGTGAGACCGGCCGTGCCGCCGCCGACGATGATGTAGTCATATTCCTTCTCAACCTGGCGTCCGTTGAGGAAAATCTTTGACGCTGGGACTTCCCGGGGGTAGGCTAGGCACACAGTGCCGGCAATGCCCAGGAGGGCGACGACCGTCGAGGTGAGACGAGCCATCTTGAAACGACGTGGATGGGGATAGAGGCACCAATGATGGACCAAAGCCAGCGACGCAGGCCTAGCAATTTAACTTCAACCGCCATCATTGTGGTGAGCCATGCCAAGGCCATGAACCTGGCATCGTTACTCGTGGAATAGCCTGAAGAGCATCACAGACCATCTTGGAAATGCCCTGATGCCACCCTTGGCGTACAGCCGGGCGGTCCGGGCTTCTTGGGTGGTATGTTGGAGAATAAGAATATTGGGAGGAACCGTGATGAGCTTACGAATATTGATTGATGGTGGCCTCGTCGCTGAACGGGAAACCTCCGTCATTAGCCGAACTACCGACTGCGTTTCCCAGTGGTTGTTAAGTGCGGGGCCGGATATTAACGACAGGAACAACTCTAGCCAAATTGCACCTGCATACGCGCTTCGGTCTTGCTTCCGGCGCGTCCAGCACCCATATACTACGTTTACGTTGCCTTGATTTGTCCTGACTGGCCTGTGCTCTCTCGGTGAAGTGCTGACATAAACTACCTCAGATACCCACGCCCTTGCTTCTCGAATTAGCAAAATGGTTATTACTACGGAGTAGATGACTGAAACGTCTTGTCCTGTGCGGGTTCAAAGGTAGCAGCGAATATAGTAAGAGAAAGGCGTGAGGATTGCAGGCATTACCAACTTCCAACCGCAAGCGTCAGTCAAGCATCTCATAATTACATCATGGGTAAAAGGTCTCAGTATGATATATTCTCGAGATTCCCCAGCCGGACCAAACGCCGTGTGCATTAAGCACATCCCAAGATAATCGCTCGTAGTATCTTCTTCCAGTCTAGTTGTACCAGGTCCTCAGATAATATCCAATGATGTCTCTCCGGTGACCGTCAAAACCGCCTTCATGGCGATCAGCTCCCATCGACACTGACGACCAATGCTGAGTGGCATGTCACGTCACCCGGTAGTTCTGGTTTCTTAAGGTCAGCCATGCCAACGGAGGAGTGAATGAAACAATTCCCACGGGCGCTGTGATTGTATGCGAGATTCCTGTCAGTCCATGCGGGGACGAAGCGCACTCCGGTACACGTCGAGTTGATATGGGGTCCGAAGTTGTCAGGGCACCACATGCTCCAGATGGCGCACGCGTCCATGCATGCTTCGAAGTCATGTGTCAGTATGCCGTAGATCGGCCTGGGCCTCAGTTCGTTGTTGCAGTGACGGGTGAAGGTAACACCGCCGAAAACTGGATGTGTTGTATCTCGTGTCAGTGTTAACTCAGGAGTTCTTTCTTGGTTCATCGTTGGTGACCATATAACCAAGATGCGGTTCCTTCAGTACTTGGCGCCGCCATATTCCCAGGACCGTGAGACAACTTGGGACTTACTTCTTGTTGTGTATTTGGTCCCAGAAATCTTCTCCTCTGGGTCGTTACAGCCATTTGAGACGTCGGCCACAGCCAGATCCAAGTGTATGGCTTCTGGAAGACCTGTACTGCTGGCAGAGGAGATAAGAACCGTGCTGGTAACCGTAACCGTCGCGGTGGGATCAGACGACGAACAAGTGGGCGTGTCGTCATTTGCTTTCTTGATCTGGAGGCCGAGAGCCGTCCCCAGACCAGCGACCGCGGCGAAAAGGATGATGACGAGGGATCCCATAATGAGAACCGTCCGAGGTCGAGTCAACCATGACCATGGGTTGTCGTCTTCATATTGTGAAACTTGCGGCGGGCCGGGAGGGTGGGCTTCGGCGAGGTGTTGTCCTTCTGTTGTGTAGTTCTCATATTTTGGAACATAAGCTGGCGAGATGGTCTGTGACTCCCAGCCACCCATGCCGGTGGCCGCTGCAGGAACAGTTCGGGTTGCATGTGTAACTGCTTCAGGGGCTTCGTGTCCCAAGTCCGCCTGGGCAACCTCGGGCAGGTGGGCACTGTAAACTGACCGGTGAGAGTATGGACCAGACGGCGACTGTGGATGGGTTGCCATGTTGGTATCGGCGAAGTCTGGCCAAAAGTTGGTGGCGACTTGGAGACCGAGTAATGGCTACTCCCGAAGCATGGTGAACAAGAAAACAAGCACTCTAGAGCTTTCATAGGCGAGAACTGAACTTAACAGTCTCATATCTTTGGCTCCTGAGTACCGCCGACTTGTTACCATGGGACGAACGTAAGGGACTTGTGCCTTTGTCGGGGGCCGGTCCTGTGAAGTCAAACATTAGGCCGCTGCTGTGGGGGGTGATGTGCCAAGACGGTCCTGGATGATATGGGTGGTGATCCTTCCCGAGAGTTGGGGGCCAGAATAAACAAGCGAGCGGCGCGAGAGGCAGACGCGGGCTGATTCACATGGAGGACGCCCAGTGCCTCTCGCCTCTGCAGGAAAAGGGAGGTTTTGATGTGCGGCTGAGAGTTAATGCTTTGGATTCATGTTGAATAAGTGTATATCCTATTCCTGGCGCTGTCAGCAGTTGCCTCATAATAGCGCGTCAGTTCGGCCAACGAGTTGGGAAGAACCCAGCCTTGCGACTGCTGCACCTCTCTCGATTATACAGGACAACGCGGCATACATCACGCAGTAACCACAGGCACATAAAATGGGCCCTTCGTTCCAAGTATCACCGTTCTGCGAGTTTCGTGCCTATGGGGGACATTTAGGAGACACGGCTGAAGAAGACATGTCATGTCCAAGATCACGAAAATCTAGAATCATGAGGTAAATGGTTATAGCGAGAAAGAATACCGCGTCCAGGAACCAAAACGTCCCGTTGCCCATCCTTGCAGGGATCAAGCAACTTATACACGTTTCGCCTTTGCATATTGCCGTCTCCGCTGAGATAACAGATGCCCATAAAGCACGTAAAACGCTGCGGGAATGTCAGTCTTCGCTTCAGTTAATGAAGGTCGAGTCCTGAGGCCTCAGGATGGACGTACATGGGATGTAAAGAAGCAGGCCAAACCACAGCAGATAAGGATAGGCGGCGTTCCGCTCCCGCGCAGGGTCGATGACGTTGTACGCGATGGCCATCTCACACAAGACACCGACAGGATACAAGATGATGAAGGCATTGTACCTAGATATGTGCCACCATGTTAGCCCCTGACTAACTCAGCTCCATTCTCAAACGCCGAGGCTTACCTCAACCACTTGAACATCCTTCCTGCAGCCGCCTCTTCCAACCCCAGCCCTCCAACACAGTAGTATCCGTATCTCACCACATCTGCAATATTCCACACCACCAGCATGATGGCATACGCCAGAGCGAGGTGCCACACCTCTTCCATGACGCTCGGGTAATTCCTCACGATCGCCAAGAGGATAGTATTTCTCCCAGAAACCTGCAGCGCAGCAGTCGCTGGAGAGACACGGGGCCCATGCAGGCCCACCGCCGCATGAAGCACATCAAGTACCGAGAGACCCTCGACTACGCGCGCGGGGTAATGGAGAGTGCGGTAGACGGACGGGTAGCCTGATGCTGCCCAGGTGTTGAGGGTCTGGAGGAGGAAGGCAGAGCGGAGAAGGAGAGAGAGGACGTTGTAGGCTAGGAGGTAGGTTCGGCCTACTGAGCCTCTCTCTTTGTGATTGCCGCCCTTGTTTTGGGCAGGAGACTTGGGAGGTGGCGCCATCTAGGTTGGAAAACAGTTAAGCTTGTTGCGAGATGAGATAACAGCTCAAGATCAGGCAATATTTTAAATGCGCTATGTGTTAAGAAAAACTGCGTATTCAGGGGCGGGTAAGGAGGTAGATCTTGATCCAAAGGGTTGAGGTTGACAGCTCTAGTCCTTGCTCCACAGTTTTGTCGGACATGTCCCCACATTTCGCTCCATCACATGCTCTCAAACTTCGCACTCGTTACCCTCTTCGACGAATAACCCAGGGGTATTGTAAAGCAAACATCCTCAACGATCACGACTTGCCTGTCGGCTAGAGCGTATCCAATGTCCCGAGGAGCTGAGAATGCCGTGAGTACTGGCACCTTAGCTGTCACAAGAGTTTTCCAAGGAGCATCGGACACATATTAACATGAAGTGTTTGTGAGAAGTTGACTGTTAAGTAGCGGCAATAGGAAGACCGACCTAACCCCATTTAAATCCAGACTCCAATAGACATGTCTGTAACCACCTGGTCTATTTGTTAAAAACAATTAAGCACAAAACCCGACACCGACCAGAGCCCTCCGAAGGTGATTCACTTTCCCCATGTAACCCGGAGCCAGCCATTCAACCACGGCCTTCAGGGCGTCTCCCACCCCTCCGCATCCACACTATCTTCAAAGAGCAAAAGGTTGCTGGCCACAACCAGGCGGTCACGCCGCGCCAGAATGATCAGTCGTACTCAGACGGGAGCCTCCAGGCCCAAATATCACCCTATGGCAACACCCCTTTCAGAAAGACCCCAAGAACCTGGCTTTGACCCGATAGCCAGTTGTATGGCACTCAGAAATGCCGAGAACATGCCCATACGCTGCCAGTAGCAGTAATCATATAGAAGTTTAAATCGATAGAGCACACCCACGAGTCGATGTCGAGAAACACAAACCCGTTCTTGGTAATGCCCAAGACACGGACAACGCGGTCCACCAGGTCAACATGTATTGCGTAGTCGTCATCGTCGTCGTCGTCGAGCTTAGTAGAGTCCTCTTCGTGGCACGTGTCGCAGTAGGATTCCCCTTCTTCATCCTTGTCGGATGTATCTGCTTCATGGACTCGACCATCCGTCTTGTCCATCTGGTCATCACCTTCATCGGATGACTCTTCGTCGCAGGTTGCTGCATCTTCTCGTTCGGTTGTTTCCGCTGTTGCGTCATAGCTTGGAAGTCCTGTCGACTCTTCATCACAAACTGTTACCTCTTCTCGATCGGTCGTTTCTGTTGTTGCGGCGTAGCCTGGAAGTGCTGTTGGTCTGTCGTCCCATTCATCGTGTACATGTTCTCGCCTGCCCCGTTCGTGTGTTTGCGACGCATCTTCCTCTTGAATCGTCAGGTCGCCGTTTGTCAGTGATTCTTTCTCCTCGCGAATGTCGGGTTCTGCCTCTGGTGGCGACGGTCAAGGAAGTTCGAAGACAGACATATTGACGATGACAACGTCACTCGTCCCGTCGGGTTTGTCTTCTTGGCAGAACTCAAATAGGAGCCTGTAGCTGTAGGGAAGAACTTGCTTGACGTAGAGCGTTGGCCTGACGAAACCAGATCTCGTTGGGATGTCCACGCAGGCCAACCGAGACCAATCATGACATGAAACAATGCATGCGTGAATGCCGTCAAAGCAGATCATGCAATCTGAATCCTGTGGATGATCGATCCATGTCCGAATCCCAGGGCGTGCGGCCACCAAGGCCATCTCCTGACCCGGTGTATCAATGTTCCAAAGAAAGTCCACATGCCTCTTAGACACAACGAGCTTCGGCATAGTTCGGTGAACATGAATGCGGACAACGACCTCCATGTTGTCAACGATGGGCGGATGGATCACTCGATAGACAAAGCCCCAATCTTCTGTTTCCGACCCCTTGATTGGCCTGAAAACGATGAGCATGTTTGTATCATCCACCGCGATGATGCTATCATGTCCCAACGTGAGTAGCCGCACCGGCCACGGTGGCGTAGGCTGGTAAAGGGTTCGTGCGTTCAATGTCTCGTTCAGCTCATACAAAACAACTGACCCGTCTTCCCTGCCGCACACGGCGAACCTGCCTGAGGGTTCTACCATCATCGCAGTGATGTTCACCGTCTTTCTGTCTGCTACATTCTCCGTAGGCTTGACACACGGCGAAAGGTTCAGACCTGACGTCTCGGTGGTGGAAGAGGACTTGAGCGAGGTGGCAGGTTCCCGCACGTTGCATTCAGATGTCCGAATGTCGACCAGTCGTAGTCTGCCGGGGCTGAAAGCGAGCTGCTTGATTGTTGACTCTGTCGACCTGATGCGTAGAGGTTCAACACGAGCCGCCGTAGGAAACAGCCATCATTTTGTGGCCTGGGGATATTGAGACCGCGCTCGGAGACTGCTTCAGCGGCATGGCTTTGTGCCTTGAACAGTACCATGGCCGATTGGGCAATGGGGACTGCGTTCTCAGATCCCACGAGGAGATGTTGTTCAACTTTGTAGCGCCGAAGAGCCTTGCGCTGCCTTTGACCTTTCCAAGTATCCTTCCCAAGTTCTTCGCAAGTCTGGTCAGGGCATCAAGCTGCCCCCATCGGACGACCGACTCAATCCATATAAAGACATGACAACCAGCTCATGATTTCTCATCAGCGATTTTGGATGTACGTACATATGAAGTATTATGTAGAGAGCTCATTCAGGCGGCTTGTTGTGTTCCCGTTGCTGGGCTGAACTGATGAGAATAGTGGATGACTTGCAGGAGGGTCCATTCCCCGTGTTGTGGAGGGGGGAACGTCCTGCCGTCTCCACACCTCATCCAAAGAATAATAATAGGTGGTCCAAAGAGACCTACCCCGCTGTTGCCAATTCCTCTCTGGTTTACCCTCGGGTGCTGACGAGCTGCGAGTTTGCATGATGGCTTGATGGCGCAATCTGCCGACATCCAGCCTTCGGTTCACATACGCATGCGATCAAATACAACGGTGCGGCTATGGCTTCCAGTCACCCAGCCATTCAACCTGGAGACCACAAGGCATACATGGAGTATGCCCTGTCCCTTGCAGAAAAGTCCCCTCCCAGACCAACAAACTTCCGCGTGGGCGCCCTAGTCCTCGATGCCGACACCAATGCCATTCTGGCAACGGGCTTTACCCTCGAGCTCGAGGGCAACACACATGCCGAGCAGTGCTGCTTCATGAAACTGGCAAGCCAGTACGGCGTCTCGGAGGACAACCTCGGCTCCGTCCTGCCCAAGACCTGCGTGCTCTACACCACCATGGAGCCTTGCAACAAGCGCCTGAGCGGCAACCTCCCTTGCAGTGAGCGCATCCTCAAACTTGGCGGCGCAATCAAGACCGTATATGTCGGCGTCCTGGAGCCGGAGACATTCGTTGGCGAAAATGTCGGCCGCCAGAAGCTAGAAGATGCTGGCATCAAAGTCGAGTTCGTCAGTGGAATGGAGGATCGGATCCTCAAGGTGGCCACTGCGGGTGCGTCAAAGACCTGATGGGGTGCTACACCCGGGGCCAGAGGCTTTAGTGCAGCTGCCATTCTGCAGCATGGCGGAGCAAGCGCCTCCGATACCCCTGTGGCTGTGAAGGTTGAGAGATGCCAGCTGAGAAGGTGACTGGATATGAGCCCCGTACGCACAAAGTCTCAAGTCCTCCGTCAAGCTCAGGTGTGTTGGTCGGTCTATTCGGATTGAACAGGACGCGGTTCATACAGGACTAGTCTTGAAGTATTCATTGCCTTACTCTCAAGATGAAATTATCATCTCAGACTAGCCCCAGAGACCACGTCTCTTCGACACAGCGTGTCCGAGGGATCAATTCTCCCCTATTGAGTGAACGCAGAACTGATGCCAAGCACTTGATGGTATGTTTAGTGAATGCAAGGCTACCGCATGGGCGGATAGAAGGAGGTACCATCTAGCTCAGACTGGTCGCGGAAAGAACAACAAAAAATAAGAGAAATAAAAACAAGGAAAATAAATAAGAAAACTCCAATAAAATAAAAGTTCGGAGCTCACACAACCTCCCGTGCAATCAGTGACGTACGGTCGCCTTCTCAAACATCGCAGGCAGACTGAACAACGTCTATTACCCCTGACAGCTGGCTGTGTCATCGAGGCATCGGAGTATGACATACGAAGCCCGACCCTCCAAGCACCCACAAAATGATAGGAACCTTGCGCTCCGGTCAAGCCCTCGCGGCCCGAGCCCCGCTACCTAGCGGCCGTTGGGTGGCGTCAGTCTGAGCTCTTTCTTGCTCTCCAAGGATGTCCGGAGAACTTCGAAGGATCGGCCATGACGTTGTATGGACCCACACACACCACCTCAAACAATCCCCTCTCCTCGGCAAGGATGCCCCTGAAACCGAATTCGTGTGCTCGTAAGTCGATGGAAGAGGTGAGGTGCTTCTTGTGTGGAGGAGTGAATACCCTAGACCCTCGAAGGCTGGGGTAGGGAGAGGGTCGTTGGAAATGTGCCGGCACCAGAAACGACAGTCCCAAGGGGCTTGCTCCAAAACCCTTTGTTTGATGCGATATGGCAGAGACATGCCAATCCAGAATGTATATACATGAACCATATACAGTACAAGACATTACCATTTCGCGTTCCCTTGTTATCCAATATCCTCGTCGTCTTCCTCAACATATATCCAGCGCCGCCGCTTCGCATCCCCTCTCCAACCGCCCTTGAAGAGGTGCTTCACCAGAGCAGCATCGGGAATTGTCCCGTCATTCGTGCTGCCTGAATGTTGCTGACCCATGCCAAAACCGTCAATAGTCAAGATGAGAATGTTTCCAATAAGCCGCGGCTCCGTCATGAAGGACAGATCCTTGTGTTCCTTCAGAGTCCGGTCGTACTCTTGTAGCTGCTTAAACACCACCTCCGACCACGCCGCCGGTCCCGTAGAGTTCATAACCTCGAAACTGGTTGGCTTCAGCTGGTTGAGGGACACATTATGCTTCGCAGTGAGATCGTCGAGCGCATCCAGGACGCGATGCACCATCTTGCCAAACACCGGATGTCCCGGCGCCGAGGCTATGGTCCATTGGCAAAACTGGACCCAATAAAGGATATCTGCCCATGCAGAGCCGTTCCGCCGGTCGAACTCGATGCCCACGACCACCGAGACCTTGTCACGCAGGTGCTCGGGGACCCATTGATCGATGGACTTGAGCGCTACGGTGTCTGTGTCCGTATAGACGCCGCCCTCGGCCCATAGGAGAAGGTAGCGCAGCAGGTCCGATTTCATGCCCACGTTGGGCATATTCCGGTACGCCTCGATGATGCGGGGCTCGTGAGCAAAGTTGCGCTCCACGAACTCGTCGCCGCCTTTTTGGCCTACCAGGGTGCTGTGGACAGAGAAGGTTGATTAGCTACCTGGGCTATTACTACGTAGGTGAGCCATGAAGTAGGGGAGAGGCCGTACTATTGGTAGTCAGGGTTGAGGGCCAGCCAAGTCGGTGTCTCCTCGAGACTCTTCGGGTTGGCGACGAAGGGTTCAGGAGACGACTTTTTGGGCAACAGGATCTGCCAGATCTTCTTGGGGATGCCCGGCGGCGTGAGCGGGCTTTGCTTGGAGTGCCGCCAGTCGTCGTCGTCGGGAGCATTGTCGCCGTCATCGGGCTCTGGGAAATTCGTGGGAAGCGGAGGGTAGTATTTTCCTGTCGTTGTATTATGTCCCAGGTGGTCTGCGGGACGGGGGATGGATGTGATGAAGTCGATGCCCGTCGCCAGTCCTCCGTAAGTCCAGACAATCACACTGGCTAACAATAGGAGGATGGCCACCAGGGCGTAAATCCGATTCCGTCGTGCGGTGACGTTGTGTAAGAAGTGGGTTGCCAGCGGAGAGCTGGCACCCTCCTGCTGCTGAATCATGGTGGACTGAAATCTACGACGACTCGCAGGTCGCGATGTTGATGATCTGCGGCGGAACTGTCCGACATAAAGATGGACGGGGAGAGTGTGGGAGCAAGGAATGAGGACTGTTGAGAAACTCGGAGGAACGAAAAGACCGAGCCCAAGCTGAAATCATAGGTGCTGCCACAGGTACCTGGCTCACACGTTATCCCCCGGCCATGTCTGCAGGACCTCCAGGATCGTTGTGATGTGATGGGCCCCCGGACCCGGCCAAAGACCAAAGACTGTGCGAGTGGGATGGATGAACCTTGGGCAGCACTGCGGCTTAGCACTGGGGAACGATGGTATAGGATTCGTGTTGCGGTTTGCTGGACCTCAGCCGCAGTCCGATATGTGATGAGATACTCTCAAAATTTCAAGCATTCATTCGCCGGAGAGGGACGTCAGGCTCTTATGACTAGCAAATAGACCATCTGGGGTTTGCAAGCCTCGAGTCAATCATGGCATGGCTCGACGGCGAAAAGGAAAAGGATGCAATGTGCACAGCCCTGCAGCTAACAACATTTTGGACTTCAAGCTGCTTTCGGTCTTCTGCAGACTCGTCCAGATCAGTGTCCGAAAATGGCAGCATAGACAAAAGAAGACAAAAGTCAGCCACCCCAAATTCCGATGGTGGCTGTTCCTGCCGAAGCGCAGGGCCGACGTGACGGATACGAGTGGAAAGGATGGAAAACGCGAAGACCCCACGCCACGGCGAGAGCAAATTCCGGGATGTGGCGAATGGGACCCCGGGAGCCAAGCTGTCGTGCGACTCTCAGCTGCGGAGGGCTGGGCCGAACAAAGCTTGGTGCTGTCGTGGCCTTGTTTTCATGCATCGCACCATGCCTTGGGGAGCAGCCTGCGTCTTCGTGTCTGCTTCTGGACAGTCGTCCGGGATGTCGGCCATCCTTCCTGTTTCCAGCACTTGAGTCATGTTGGGAGTCGGGTGCTGCCTGTGCTCACTCAGCTGTGTTGCATCATCTCTCCACTCCACCGTCGTACTGAAGGAGGAAGAAGATGATCAGAGGCCCTGGACGAGCACAGCTTCTTGGATTGTCCGAAGCCGGGAAAGCGAACATCTTCCAGGGTAATAAACCAGGGGGTTATCCGTTCCCAGCTGCCCATAGTTGGATGGGATGATGTGATACTGGTTTGAGTGTGAGCTTGGTCTCCTATTTTGACAAGCCGCCGCGGCGCTTGAGTACCCCGAGAAAGCGTCCCAGTCCTCCCCCTCCAGTCACTTGTTGGCTGGGAGATTGTCGATTACATATAGCCTCGCCCATATCCTCCTCTCCAACGTGCGCCGACTTTTACTATTTACAAGTTGCACCTCCTCTCTCCTTCATCCGTACCGAGGTGTATGTCTCCCTGCTTGCCCTTTATGGACCACTCTAATTTCGACCCGAGCTGTTGGGTCAGGATGAAGCCTTGGCAAATGCTTGACATCCCCACGTTCCTTGCGCCAAGTTGCTGTGGTTCACTGCAGGTCAACGGCGCAACGCACGTCGTCGGACATCTTCACTCCACACAGCCACTTCCGCCAACCCCGGATCCGTCGACGAAGCCACAAAGATCATAGATCATGGCGCCGAAACGGCGAAACAGCCGCAAACGACCGGGCTCCGCGCCTGCCGGGTGCCTCGAGCCAAGCCAACTGTCCGTCCCCAAGCTGGAATGCGTCATGAACGGCGCCTGAGGGCCGTTCCATGCGATGCATTCCCGATGACGCGCTCCAGAGTCACCGCCGGGACGTGACCCGGGGATCACTGCTAAGACCAGAATAATTGCTGCCTCGAGCACGGGAAGGCGTCTGAAGCGTGTGTACATTCTACAGGGAGACTCTTTATGTACAGCAAAAACCATCATCACCACCGCCGCTCCTCCTTCTTAATCCGCCCAAACGACGGCGCTCAGACCATCTTCCTGCCCGGCGCGCCCCCTCTGTCCGACCTGGATGTTCGCGATCAGTTTTCCGAGCCTGCCCGTGACCGGATCCCGCGCAACGATGGCCACGTTCGACGAGGTCTGTCCGCCGATGGCCGCGAGCGTGCCGTCCTTGTTGAACGAGAACGTGCGCGGATAGTACGAGTACGAATTGGCCGCCTCGAACCACGAGATGGCGCCGGTCGACGGGTCGATGGTGTACGTGGCGATCGAGTCCTGCTCGTAGCCAAACGCCTGGTCGGCGCGGTTCGTCGCGTACAGGAAGTTGTCCACCACGCGGAGCTCCGCCGCCTTGGTCTGCGGGCCTCCGGTCCGGCCCGGCGCGAAGGTCGACAGGGTCTGGGTCTTGGTCAGGGACAGGCATCCGTTGTTGAGGTCGCTCGGATACCACACGTCCCAGGCAGAGACGGAGTTGCCCAGCTCGTTGACGCTGAACAGTTTCTGCTTCTGACCGTCGGCGGACTTCCAGAACTTGACGTGCCGCGGGCCGTCGCCGGGGTCGGTGCGCGCGTCGGGGCAGGCGATCAACCTGCCGGTGGAGGACTCAATGCGGAAGATGCGGATCAGGTCCGCGCCGAGGTCAGGGACCAGCAGGAACTGGCCCGTTGGATCGGGGTGCACCTCGTGCGGATGAGGCGCATCCTGGCGTGGGTTCGGCCCCCGCTGCGGCATGGTGAACCGGGTCAGGCTGAGGTAGGTGGCCGAGGAACTAAGCGGGAGGCGGTAAGTGGTGATTGTGGACGGGGAGCTGCGCAACTCTGTTAGCTATCTGACCCCTTCCCATTCTTCGTCTCGACGATCATTGATCTCTCAGACGTACTATTCAGCGGTGGCCACGAAACTCCGCCCATTGGGACCGCCGTACAGGGCGCCATGGACGCTGTTCCCCTGACTCCGGCCTTGGCCCGTGATGCTCAAACGACCGTCGTTGCCGACAGAGTATTCCGTGATGGAGCCGCCTCCCCACCACGACTCGTCGAAACAGTACAGCTGGCGTGTGTCGTCATAGTACTGGATCCATCCTGGAGTGGTACCGCAGCCTTGGGTCTGGGATGTAACGGTCAAAGTGCCGCTGCTGTTGGTTCCGGTGTATTGCAAGGTGTAGAGGTTGCCGCTGAAGTGTGAGGCGATGAGAGTAGCGCCCAGCGCACTGGGGACTAGCGCGGCGCCGCCGATGAGGGCCAGGATGCGAGCCATTTTTGTTGGTGTACAACCTCGATCACGGGCGCACAAGATCTGTAATAGCTCAGAACACCTCACCATCCACGCAATCCGTCCGCCTCTTCAACGGCCGCAGCTTTTAAGTACTTCCCTCTGAGGAGCCGCGCGGATCGGCGTCAGGGGCCGTCACCGTCCTGGCCCGTTTAGCCGAAACACGATCCTGCGGAGACATGATGCCAGATCTTCACTCATTGGGTTCGGAACTTCAATTACAGAAGCTATGCACCCCGCGCTTCGTTTCTAGTGCCTTTTCGGCAAAAGCCGACGTCCTTCCCGGTGTAGTATCGGTGGCCCGGTACCCGGTTTGGCTGTCACATCGGAACCTCCTTGCCGTATTGTGTGGGGAAGAGTATACGTAGGCTTCCGGAAACATTCTTCAACAGCCGGAGCCACGCGCACCTATCATCTCATCTAGGTAGGTATGCGTCTGATACCACTATATTGTTGTAGTCCTAGACGCGATGGCGTTGTGGAAGACATTAGAGTCGTCAGGAACTCGATGCAACCTCGACCTTTTGGCGCTCCTGTGTCATTACTTAGCCATGTCATACTAGGTTTTGTGACCTTAAACACGGCATGATACTACAATATTCTGAAACATATCACGATCATCACTGCGGTCGATCCATGACAAGGAATGACTGGAGGCTTTAATTAAGATTACTAATTGTTTTATGACCGCAAGTCGTTCTCACCATGGTTACCGATCCTCCACAGTTGCTGTCAAATTTTGTAAAGCGAATCCTTGTATATAAAGATACAAACATTTCTGTTTCTGGGACAATTGTTCACTCTGCCATATCTGTCACACAGAGCAATCCCCTTCCCTCTGTATTATTGTGAATATTCATAAATGGCATCTATTCCCAGACGCAGCTCACAAACCAACTACCGGACCACTTGGACAACCCCTGGACAAATGCCGTGATCATATCAGGATTTGCCACAATCCTACTCTCGATCTACGAGTAGACGCCTGGTTGGTCATCACGTGCACCAGCATTGACCTCTGCTGGTTTACGACGGGAGTTGCAGGAAGATCGCAGCTTTCCAATGGTACAACGCCCAATGACAAGCTCCTAAGGCATTGAGAGTGGGACTTGGTACTGTCCATTGTGGTAGCACAACTTTGATGAAACCCATCAACGCTCCGACCATGTCTTATCGCCGGGTCGCCCCGAGAGATCGACACGAAACCTGGCAGTAGACTTCAGTTTTCCCCACTAAACTGATGGCTGAGAACATGGGACGACATTGGAATATGCACAGAATCAGTAACGCCCGACCAGGGATCCTGTACCGAAACGAATCTCTGTGGCGTCATCGTAGCTTTTGTCGGCCAGTAAAGGAAGCTCATGAGGCAGTCAACAACGTCATAGAGCGCACGCATCCAGTCACGGACAAGCTTCGGATAGCCTTGGGGTAGATCACGCGAGAGAGGTCGGAGGGAAGGGAGTAGTTGCTGAACAATGATATCGTCATAGCCCACGGTGGTCCAGAGGACCCCATCCTATAAGGGTTGCTGAGCTATCCATGAGCTGGCTCTCCTGCTTGTTTCCGCTCCCTTACTTATCGAGCCACGAGACACAATCCAGATCGCACTCTCACTCCTAAGACTCTGTTACAACATTTGAGGATTCCACACCATCACGATGGGCGCCGGGAGCTTCTTTACTGGGCGTGCTGCCCGAGCGTTGCTGAGCTTCAGTAATTTCATGGTCTTCGCCTCGTCGGCCATTCTCGTTGGAATCATCTCCTATTACATCCGCTGGGGGTACAGAGGCGTTCACTGGGTTTACCCACTTGTGATTGTACGTGGCCATGCAGAGGCCTCCGCCTCCTCCTCCTCCTCCACCACCACCTCATCTCCTTGCCCCAGTCATTTGATATCAGCCGGCAATGCTAACGAACACCCCAGGCCGTTATCACCCTGTTCATCTATCTCATCACTCTATTCCTACCCATCCTCAAATCCTACCGCGGCTACATGCTGCCCCTCAACTTTATCCTTACCTACCTCTGGGTGACTGCCCTCATCTTCGCCGCTCAGCGCTTCGCTGGCGGGAGGTGCCGGTTCACGGCGGTGCGCTGCAGCCTGCAGCACACCATCCTCGCGTTCTGGATCATTGGCTTGTACGTCGCCTTTCCCGTAGTAGCTTCGGTATGCTCCATGGCTGCTGACACGTGACACAGCGTCTTCCTCCTCCACAACGTTGTCCTGGAAGCCTTGATGTGGGCTCACCACTGGAAGCGCGGACCGCACAGGGTTACCGATGCTGAGAAGCACCAGCCCCTGAGCACGGGTTCTGAGCCTGCGCCGGCTTCTTCCGCGGCTGCGCCGGTGGTTGCTTGAGAGGGTCTTGTAGCGAAGCAGTGATGGGATTGGGAATATGGACGTTGCCAGTCCATGTGGGGGTAATGGTAATAGGATACCACGAGAGTTCAAGGTGTGATGCGTTCTGGACGGTGCATCGATGCCCGAGGATGGAAAGCCAGAGGCAAGCATTTTCAACATTGTTGTGTGTGAGCTGAGTGTTATACTTCACACAAGATGTCGTCGAATATACCTAATTCTGTTGTAACTATGTCACTGGATTTAACTGATGTGAGGCTCCGCGGGCATTGCGCTGTGAGCTAGCACTTCCTTTTCCATTCAATGAACATGCAAGCTATCGGCCATCACCGGCAACCTCCGATGTCGACGGCCTTCCTGGATGCTTCCACGTTTCATGGAGACGACGACACGCAAACCAGTCGTTCATTTTGTTCTTCAAACCTTTCTACATCAGCAGCCGAAGAAGTTTAATCGGAATGACCCGACTCGCAACCGCATACTTCGGACACGCTTCAAGTACTTATGCGAGTGCGAGCCACAACCTCGCGCCATGCGGCTGCGAGGACACACGCAACACGGCCACACCACACTTGTTTTGGCTGTGCCGAGACCCCTCATGGGCTCTCTGCTCGCACGCTCGCACTCGGTCCGAGCCGCCGCCAGGCTGCCATTGGACAGCCCACATCATCAACAATGTCACGTTCCACCTAACGGAAGCAGAGCCAACATCAACGTGAGCGAAAAGCCGGAGAATCACGTCCAACGCCATGTGAAAATTCTCAAGAAAATCGGCAAGGGAGGTGTGATGATGTACAGTTCATACACCCTCGCAGATAGTTCAGAAAACTGATATATTACGCCTTCCTTGTCCCAACGTCCGAAACCTTTGCCCTGACCCATCAGCAACCGTCAGACGCTAGACATCCCAGGCAAAACAAGTCTCATAGCAACATCACAACCCTTCCACTTTAACCACCACCATGACGGCCATATTCCAATCCATCTTCCCATCCACCGCCGAACGGCCTCGTCCAAAGATTGGGGGAAGTATCGAGGTAAGTAGGCTCACCCACCCCTTTCACCCCCGACACATCAACCCATCCATCCTAACAACAGCGACAATAACTAACCTCCCACCCAGGGCCTCGTCAAATCCACCTTCCACCTCTCCACCATCCTCCTCCTGGGCGGTTTCGCCCAAGGCATCCTCTCCCTCCTCCTCCCGCGCCGCTATGCCCTGCTCCCCACCGCCATCCTCCTCTTGCGCACCGCCATCCACGCCGTCCGCGACTCCCGCGCGGCGGCCTCGGCAGACGACGACTATTACGTGCGCACGCAGGGCGTCGTGCGGGAGCGGACTTCGGCCGGGCTCCCCGCAGCCTCCTCTTCCAAACGCACCGCTACCGCACAAGAGGGGTTGGGAGAGAGCACCAGCAAGGACGACCAAGGCAAAAGTATCGTGGTCTTCCACATCGGCGTCCGCTTCCACCACCCCCTCGGCATCCCGGGGACCCCCAACTCGCGCGAGCTGGGCGCGCACTTCCAAGCGTGCCAGGACGTGCTGCTCGAGCAAGCGAAAAAGTACGGCTGCTTGGGGGGCAGCACGTATTTCCGCGAAGGGGGCAACGAGACGCTGAGCGTGTTTTATTTCCGGGACCTGGAAGGGTTGGAGCGGTTCGCGCACGAGAAGGATGGCGTGCATAAGAAGGCCTGGGAGTGGTTTGAGCGGATGGGTGGGTATTCTTTCTCTTCGTCGACCTCTGGTCAGAAGGGGGGTGAGGGCAAGAAGACGGACTCGTCCGCGACGAAGCACTTTGGTATCTTCCACGAGACGTTCGTCGTGCCGGCAGGCAAGTGGGAGTCGTTGTATGTGAATATGCCGCCGACGTTGCTTGGGGGTGGGTGGGCGCCTGTGAAGAACAAAGAGACGGGCGAGGAGGAATGGGTTCGGACATTGACTGAGGCGAAAGGGCGCGATTATAAGAGCATGAGGACTCGGATGGTCACAAATCAATAAGGGGGGAAAACACTTGGGTGAAAGAGCATGGGTAGATTGAGGAACAAGCAAGCAACATGCAACATGGGCAAGCAAGGTGATGGGACGTTTAGAGGTTCAACGAACAGCAGGGACTGGCAGTAACTCCATTATGTATGCCTATAGATCGATCCGGTGGTATCATAGAATATGCTCATCAATAAACAAAAAAGGAAATTTCGTCAAGATATGCCTCCCATCCTCGACGCCGGCGCCGAACTCCTGTCTCAAACCCCATTTTGCTCTCTCCCATACAAAAACAATTTATAGTGCCCTCCCCGGTAAGTCATCTGACGCCATATGCCGCAGTCCATGCGGATGTGAGTAATCCGGATACTGCGGATACTCTGGCTGCTCAAATTGGCGATGCGGTGAAGAGGGATGATATTGATGATGTGGTGATGAGGGATGATACTGATGGGTTGGGGTTTGTGGTTGGTATTGTGGGAATTGGTTGTATTGCTGGTACTGCGGAGAAACCGAGCGGGCACGGATCGAGCTTGGATATTGGTAGTCGCGCTGCTGGGCTTCGTGCATGGCGTAGATGTCTTTTTGAACCTCGTTCATGTCGATGTTGGCAACGGCGCCGTCGCCGTCGAAAATGCGAGCGATCTCCTCGAGTGTGGGACCCTTGGTCTCGACGTAGAAGAACCACACAAAGATAAGCTCGACCAGATCCCAAAGAGTGTAGAAGAGCATAAAGTGCCAATGACGCGGCAGGCGCTCCCAGGCGAGCTTGTTGGTTTGGCTGAGGATGGTTAGTAACGTTCAATAAGAGGTCGCGATGAAGAAGGGATACTCACTTGGAGATGGCCAGCATAGCCTGGACGGTGATGTTCATGATCATCATTCCCTTGGCACGAAGGTGGAAGGGCAAAATCTCCAAAGCGTAGGCAACCAGCAGACCCGAGAAGCCAATGTCGTAAAACACGCCAAAGATCCAGATGAAGACGAGCTGCGCGTAGCCGGCCTTGACGTCGGTGGTTCCCGAGTTCTCGTAGATAGCGCCGGTGACAGTCCAGCAGGCGAAGGACATGACCATGCCCACCATGGCGGTGAGGAACAGCGGGCGTCTACCGAAGCGATCAACGTTGAGGGCGGCAGCGATGGTAACGATGAGGTCGAGGATCGTCTTGCCGGTGGTTATGGCCAGCTTCTGGTTCTGGTTCTCGATTCCCGCGCCGATGTAGATCGAGTTCATGTAGTTGGAAAACAGGGCGTTGCCGCTGTACTGGGAGATGACGCCGAGAGAGATGATGATTGCCAGGCGCCAGCGGTTTCCGCGCGTACGCAAGAAGTCGCTATAGCGCGTGGAGCGCTCCGTCTCTTTCTGGATTCGAATCGTTTCTCGGATCTCGCGGAACTCAAACTGTACCGTCGCATTATGGGGATCACCACCGGCGTGCCACTTGGTCAGGATGTGGAGGGCCTCCTGGTGACGTTCCTTGTTGATCAGGTAACGAGGCGACTCCGGAACCCACCACACGCCGATGAGCTGGATCAATGCCGGGAAAACTTGAAGCATGGTGATGGATCGCCACGACCAATCGTTCGGGATGTTGGCCGTTCCCCAAGCAATACACGACACCATCAGCGCGCCAGCGTTCCACAAGCAGTTGTAGATAGCAGTGACGGGACCGCGGTGCTGAGGGTGGCAGATTTCAGTCAGCAACAGAGGCGAGGCCATCTGCGCAAGAGAGTTGCCGAAGCCAAGGACAAAACGTCCTCCCATGTACACTTGCAAGAGTTAGCCAACGAAGTTCACCAAACCACTGACCTCGCGGACAAACACTCACTTCCATAGCCGTTGCAGAAGCCCGTCAGAAACCCTCCGCAGATCATAAAGCAGCATCCCAAGATGATAGCGGTCCGACGGCCATAGTGATCGGCGACGTAGGGCGTGATGAAGAAAGACACGATCGAACCGAGATTGAACATGTTGACGAGGATGGCGAGTCTGCTATTCACCCCTGGGTCCTTGACGCCTTCATCGTTCTGAAACTCGGGGAAGAAGTAATGGTTCCAGGCATCGATTTGCTGAGACGTGTTGACGAGCATGCCATCGTAGCCCGTGGTGGCCGAAGCCACCATCAGAATGACGGTGAGTCCATAGAGTTTCCGGAGGTGTGGCTCGCGCCGCCAGTAGACACGTTGAAACCGTGGCGTCTCGTGAACTACATCGAAGCTGGCCGAGACCGAGTCCGGCCTGGCCTCCGAACCCATAGCCATGGCATACAACCCTTGATTGTGTCCCCTTGGCGGCGTCCGTGAGAAGGCGTCGTCGGCGTGTACCTGAGCGGTTCAACTGGCTCGAGATGTTGGTCGTCGTCTCGGTGGTGTTCTCGATCGACACTGGTAGGGCGATTCGTCGACGAGGCGGCAGAGCCGGGAGACAGCCTCGGCCGGAACAGGAGAAAGGCGACTGGTGGTCTGCGCCCGCGAGAGGGAAACACCACATAGAAGTAAGAACGAGCCGGCGCATGGCCGGTTCGTACTCGGCAGACCACCTAGGCCGGGAGTGCCATGCTGAAGCTCCGTCTGGGTCTGCGCTAGTGTCCGGTAGCCTGGCATACCACCCCTGCTACCCTGTCCCCCAGACTTTGGAGAGGAGCAGGGGGCGGAAGAGGAGGCAGCATGGCCAGGAGGGAACGGAGCAGGCGGAGAGCGGACCGAACTGAACAGGAGGGACGGAGAGTGTCATTGCAGAATGCAGGCCAGACGGGACAGGTCATTGGGACCCAAAGGCAGCGGAGTCTGGCGCACCAGTCGCATCGCAGCGCAGGAACTTGGCATGGGAACGTAACGGCGATGCGGGCGCGATGTCCCGAGTTCAGCGCACCACTCAACAGCTTCCTTTTTGTCCCTCTGACCTGTTGGTGGGTAGGGAGAGGCAGCTCCCGCTGCTTGACCTCAGGCAACGCAACCTCACAACCTCGGACTGTCAGCCTTGGGGTCCATGGCGACGGAACAGAACATGCAGAGCGTGAGGAAGCGAGGAGCAGTTAGATGAAAGTTGCCGTGTCAAGTGTCAAGCACGGATCAGGGCCAATGACAGTACGGACTGTGGTAGCATCAGCAGGAGAAGCGAGTGTCGGCTCCCGCTGTGTGCCACCAGGAGTTCATGATGATCCCACGCCAGCGCGTGGAAGTGGATTGTCGTTGACACAAGAGGAGGCGGCGGTGCTCGCGGGAGTGGCGCCCGGGGTTGTTCGCCCAGCGCATGGCGATCGGAATGAAGGACAGGGGCTTGGGAGTGCGGAGGAAAAGCAAAGGGCGCAACGGCCTCTGCGTGACGGACCGCTGTTCTCTGCTGGACCCCACAAAGCACGATCGATCGATGACAATTCGGGCGCTGTGCTCGTTGGACTATGCCAGAACGCTGCTAGCGCGGTGTCCAGAAAGATGATGAATGTTACGCTGGCCGGCCGCACAGCGTTGAAGAAACGCCGAGAAGCAGAGAAGTTCCAACTTTCATCTCACGCAACCCTCCTCTCATCATCTGAGGGTCAGCAACCTGCAGCGTGCCCTCTTCCCCAACCCAGCAACTCGGCATGGGCTAAAAACGGCAAAATGCAAGACACCACTCCCTCGGGCTGACGGCCAATGGGATGCGGAAGTTCATGTCCCGCCGCGGCGGCTCAGCGGGGAAAGACACGGGCAAAGATTGAAGCGCTGTTGGGGGGATGGCTCGATGTTGCGGCAGTCTTGAGCATGGCCAACATTGCGAGGCGTCTTGTGTTGGTGCTCAGCTCATCGCAACCTTCGCTCGCGTGGGTTCATGGAGATGGTGAAGCAACCGAGGTTTAACCCCGGAAAAAAACCTTTTCCAGGATGCAGAAGCGTCTACTCTAGCGCCACAACGCCAGACCAACCAACACCAAGGAAGCAAAAGGCGGCGCTCGGCGATTCTCGACAGGGCTGTGGAACGTGGAACGACAAGGCTAACGGTCAGGGTTTGGATACCCTGCGCGTCATTGGCCGACCAGGCTCACAGCAGTTCCCAGAAGGGAACGTGGTTTTCATGCAAGGGAACTCAGAGGGATCCTGGTCTTGCTGAAGAACTGGCCACAAACACCCAACTGAGGTGTGCCGCTTTGGGATTGCCCATGAACGACGGCCCAGATTTTCTTGGAAAATGACAGCCTGAAACGAAAAGTCTCGCTAACTTCCATCGAGTGCTGTTGGTAGCCTGGCGAGTTTTGTATAAACTCAGGTGGCCACAGCCTTGGGACTTTCTCCTCATCCTCAGCCGCGAGGAGATGCAGCGGCATCGGAAAACAGGGACGGGAATCCGGTATGTTGGCGTCACAGAACGGGAAGATTCAGGTCTTGATCACCTCAGGCCTAGGTAAACATCATCACCATCCAATTGACCGAAGGGTGGGAAGCGTGACTCGGCGGACTTGAGACGCGAAGGATTGCTGTCGATGTCGACATTCATGCATACTGTAGGATGCACATCGACGGACCCCAAGGCAATGCTCGCCTGTAGTTTTGTATCTGTGATGAATTCGGTCCAAGAACTTCACAGTGGTGGTCTGTCAGGACCTAAGGATGGGAGTTGGTGGCTGTGGGTTGAATGAAGCTGTTGGGCTTTTCTGGAAGTCCGATCGTATTCGGGTTGACCATATTTCAGATGGGTCGTCTGATCAACTGCGTCGTAACCGTCATGTCAAGTGTTCGAGGTCTGCTATTGCATGAATGTGATGACCAGTACGCCGTTCAATGGTAAGAAAACGGTCACATTGAAAGGATGAGATGCAACAACAGCGCCAACGACAAAAACTCTTTTCTCTTGCTGGGTTCCTTGCCCCTACCTGGTACTGTACAGCCCCCGAACAGATCGGATTTTCGGGTCGGAGATTCCATGGAAGCCAATCAGAGCAACGGGATAAATTGAAAAGTGGAGACTCTTGCGGATTCCACCGGCCCCACCTGCAGGCTCGGGGCAGCAATGTCAAAATTCCTGGGGAAGAGCAACCCCCAGATGACCCAGCGAAACCAGTCCTGGAACCGAAGTGAACTCGCGAGACACATTCCAAAAATGGTATGCTGAATAGCACTGCGGAAAACAACCGCGTCCCGACAGAAAAAGGCCTCCTCCGTTTGGGACCAAAAGGAGCTGGTTGCACGGAATTGGACTACTCATACAAGAGACAATGCCTGATCAATTGGCATTCTGCGGAGGCTGCTTTGTCTTGGTGAGTTCAACTAATTACCGGCCTGTGGTACAGAGTAGATAACAAGCGCCGGAGGATCCATGATGGATATTGCCAGAGAGTCTCAATCCATGAACCAACACCAACTGCATTGGCCTCGGCAGAACTCTCGGCTGCATCCAACATGTCACTGCACGAAGCCCGGCAGCTGCAAACCCCACCTTATGGACGGGCAGGCATAATATTCTTGAGTACAGGACGTACAGTACTATCAACCAGTTGTCGCCGGTCGGTCACCACTTCTCATGCGTTGGCTGTGTGAACAAACTTCCAAGCCACGACGGTGGCAGAGTTCGTTTCAAAAGCATCCCTCAGGTCCTCTCTGCGTTTCGCAAAATCCCAGGGTTCACACTGATCCGCGGCGTGGAAAACCGGGTTGCGGCTCGTCCATCCGTCTGTGCGCCACATCCGCTCCGGCACGGGAAGCTGACGGGCGTCCGTCTCTGCACTGCATGGCCCCGCCACCACCACGGCTGGCCCATGGCGCTGGGAATGTCCTGGACTTCAGCATGACGCCGTCATGTTGGAGACGGGGGATGCCAAGTCGGGCTTACCATCGAGAAGCAGAACCGACGCAGAGCCGAGTGCCTAGGTACCTACTTGGAGTTGACATGTTTGGCCCAGAACCCAGTAGGCACGAGGTTGCCCGAGATGCCATGCTTGTTTGTGTTGGACTGGTGATGCAGCCGAAGGCCGGGTGAACCAAGTATGCGAAGATACTCCGTAGAATTGAGGCCTGGTCTAGGTTCTCTTCCCCGCCATTGTGAACTGTGAAGAAAAGAATACTAATTGTCTGCCGGCTTAGAAAAGGAACATCATACGGAGACTAACTCTACCGAGATACAACAAGACGAATTACATTTACAACTTCCTGTCCCTGCAGAGAAAATTCTAGGAGGCCTGCTTTAGAACGTCCATGTCCCCTCGGCCTGAGCCGTCCATGTCTCCTCCGCTTGTGCTGTCGATGTCTTCTCCGCTTGGGCCGTCGACGTTTTCTCAGCCTGTGTTGTGGATGTCTTCTCCGCTTGGACCGTCGACGTCCTGCTCGACCGACCCTCCTTCTCCCCATCCTCATCAACAACCAGCATGGCAAAGGCCCAGGTGTCAGGAGCCTTGTGCGGCTCGGTGAGATTGGTCTTCATCCAG
The DNA here is from genome assembly GCA_011316235.1 of Mycothermus thermophilus. Classification (NCBI taxonomy): domain Eukaryota; kingdom Fungi; phylum Ascomycota; class Sordariomycetes; order Sordariales; family Chaetomiaceae; genus Mycothermus; species Mycothermus thermophilus. The sequence continues at coordinate 33,222 of QQBE01000029.1, read as the reverse complement.
CACGAGTGGAACGGACCAGTGTCTCCTTCGATCACACCCCAGCCAGCACCCGTGCAGTCAGGCTCGTTCGCGCACGCCTCGGCGCACGCGTCCAGGTTGCGAACCCGCACGCTGCCGATGTCTACCGCTTCGCTCGGCCCGTAGTCGATGCCGCACAACCGGAGGAATCGTTGGCCGCTCGAGCTGGATGTGTACACCGTGCCGTTGACTTTGGGACATTGGACATCGGACTTGACCGTTGGAGTTGGGGATGTGGAGGAGGTTGAGGTCGGAAGAGTGGTTGATGGGGCGGCCGGCCTGTGATTATGACTCATCAGTACACATTCAGGGATGGGCCGCGGAGAAGTTCATCTGGGGTACATACGCTGCCGTTGCTGTGTCGAGGATGGCCTGCGCCTTGCTCAGCTCGTCGTTGGCGTTGCGAAGGTTGCGCTGGCTGATGCCGAGTCCGGCTCCAAGACCAGCAGCGGCGAGGAACAGCAACACCACAACACCGCCGACCCCAAACGCGACGCCGCGTTTCACGGTGATAGTGTTCGGATCACTCATCGCAACGGGTTTCTTGTCGTCATGGTATGGTTGGTATAAGTGGTCCTGGCTCGTTTGTCCACTGGGGTATTGGTGGGACATGAGCCTCTGATTTGCTGAATCGGCGTCCATGTTGACTAGCTCGATTCTCCTTGGTGGTTGTAAGGGTGACGACGTGGACGGCTATGTCTCCCACTACTCACAAAGGACGATGTACGGTTCTTCATGGCCATTTTATGTCTCGAGGGTCAGATGCGAGTGCAGAGGTTTCATCATGTTGAAGTCAACCTTCAGCATTGGTCCCATACATTTTCAGGTACGGACCCTCCAGGCACCGGATTTCGACCTGTAAACTAGCTCAGCTTGCCAGATGAAATGTGCCAATCTTCTGCAAAAGCTGAGACTACGCGCCCGAGCCGCGCGGGTCATGAGTAATCGCCCTCCCTGCTAGGGAGGAGATGATGTTCTAGATTGGGCTCGGCGAACCTGCAAGCAAGCTGACCTAATACGGGTAGCACGCAAAATCAGAGCGTCGTGACTCAGCGCCTGGTAGGAGAGGTTTGAAGTAATTAGACCCATGAAGCGTGAAGCGGAGATACATATCTGCGACAATTCTCTTGGTTATGTGGTTCAGGGGCTCGAGCTGAGCTGGCAGCATGGCAACCCCAGATTGAATGAATTGGTCTGACGGGAGGGCTATCACATCTTCGTGCATACCTATTAAGGTACCTGCTTATAATGCGATCTCCTTGATGATTACGAGGACACAACCTCTGTTGCACAATAGATAATCAGGTTGGGCGAGTGACCAAACAAACCTAAGACCCCTTGATATGATTTCCAGTCTTGTGCATACATTCATGGTGACACGTAACACTTTTGGGTATCCTCACAATTCCAAGCCACATATAACGTCCTGTTCACGAGCTCTGATCTCCCGCAGAGGGATTTGACTATTAGTTCAAGAATCCTCGTATACAGCATCTTCGTTGCGTTTCAACGGTGTGAGCAATCGGGCGTGTGGGCTGCCCAGACCACAGCCGTCCTGTATACAGCCGCACAGGTGGCGTGGCTCAGCCACGCCGAAGACTCGCAGGCGCTCGCATGCGCCTCTGAGACGTTTAAGACATCAACGTTTACATCAACAGACAACGCCTATATATGAACCACATCCCCTATTCGAGGAAAATATTAGTAAACTCAACTTCGATCATTTGGCCGAAACTCAGCTCAATGATATGCAACCCTCTGTCATTCTCGAGAAGCAATGGCCCAGTTCCTTGCCAGCGTCCCTCTTCCGCCTGAAGTCTTGATACCTATCGTCCAAGAGCTGGACCCGATCACCCTGATCTCCCTCTCTCAGACCTCACGAGGCTGGAGAGCCTTTATCCGCCCGATCAAACATGATTTTATTCAACGTCTGCTTGCCCTGGAGCTCCACCCAGACTACGGCGGGCTCACGCCGACATGGGACGAGGACTCACAGCGCCTGGATCCCCCTTGCGAGGACAAGCGATGGAAAACGGCCAAGTACGCCTGCTGCGGCTGCATGAAGCTTCTCACGCACATGATGTTCGACAACCACGCCATCCTGCGGCGACACCTGCGCAAGCCGCCGCCAGGCTATGTCGAGGCCGAAAAGGCCCTCCGGACCGACTGGGAACCTGTCGAGCCCGCACTGCGATGGCAGCGCATCCAGGCCCGCGCCGCGAAGGAGCGTGATGCGCGGAAACGATGGGTCCGCATGATCGAGTGGTACCGGGAGGACTCCATTAGCGACATCGAGAGCGATGATGGCAGGCCACGGGCGTTCGAGAACGGCCTGCCGCCGAGCGAAACCAGAGAGGAGGCTCTGCGCCACGTCGTCGGCGATGGCCGTTCCCGCCGGCGCTGCCTTGAGTGCCAACGCAAGTCCGGCAGGTTGCGGCGTGTTTGGTACCCGGACTTGGGAGAACTCCCCATCGTGCCGAGTCGGCAGATGCGCTTTCGTTTCCAATGGGACCGGTGGATACCCGGTCTGTTCAAGCTACCGCCGGAAGAAGCCTCGAAGTTCTGGAAGTGGTTCTCGATCTCGCCCAAAGAGCCGCACCTGAGGCGTGCCATTTCGCTGTACGTGGGGTGGTGCCATGTATGCAAAACTTGGAGAGAAGGCGCCGCGTTTTTTCGCTGGTTCAAGTTCCGTACACCGCCACGCTCTCCATACTTCCTGCACAAGGGCGACGAAGGTGATGCATATTTTCAATGCCTAAATTGCAGTTTGGAAAAGGACGACGATTATTATTACCACTATTACCAAGATTTGCAATGGCTGCACGACAAACTGACTTGCTATCTGGCCGACACATCAGACGTCCATTACATGATAAAACTGAAGCTTGGGGGCGCGTGGGCCAAAGTCCGACATCATGTCAAGCTTCTTGGTGACCACCCTGACGCTGACTATCTCCATGACGAGGTCCTGCCGGAGGTTCCTGAAACGAATCATTACTCATTTAAGCATGGGCATTTTCCAGACGACGAACTCTTATCGGACCTGCACGAACAGTTTCGGCTGTACAGAGACTACATACCGAAGATGGACCCCAAGATTTGGCGCAAGCTTTGGCCCGAGGACTATATGGCTTGCATGGACTACTACGATGAGCTCATGGATCTCTTCTATCAACAGAAGGCTCTGGTTGAGAAGGCAAAGGATGATCTGTTTTTTTTCTGCGAGTATATCTTGCACCATGATCCATACCATCCGGAGAAATGTCTCTGGTGGTAACGGAGGTGCTTTTTGTCACTGCATTTAGTTGTTCACGTATAAAGCGAAGCGCATCACGCAGAGCTTCCATTGAAGAACTTGGTTGTGAGAGAAGAAGCGAAGCAACGAGAAGAAAATAGAAAGAGGGAAAGGAGGAAAAATGTAAAGTCAAGAAAAAGCTGTGAAATAGTAGAACAGGGGGCTTTGGGTGTGTTGCTGCGTTGTGGAATCGTGCGGCGGGTGAACGCCGTGCTTCGCTTCACCCGGCCCTGGGTTCACTCTGAGGAACTGAGTCAGGGCATATATCTAGTACTGGAGTACAATGAGTAAACATCTACTGTACCGAAAAGATGTGTATGTGCACAACACTTAAGGTGCTGACCAACATCAGGCATCGACGAGGGAGTCGGACCTATGGTTTAGGGACCAGCGACAAGATCTGGGCATAAACACTTGACATACATTCTCGTACTTGGGACTAACAACGACTGGCTGATCAAAGCTCACTTCGACATTACCAATCCCCGGATCATGGACGTTCCGGGAATGTTGGGTTGCAACTGGACACCCGGAGCCTATTTACACATAGTTGAGGTTCAGCTCAGTTGACGTGAAGGATTCCGAGAGGACAGCAGAGACATCTCACCGCATAGATTGACCTCCAACTTAACAGGAGGATTTCAACAACCAAGGCTTGACAAAGTCGCATTGCACAAGGGCCGGAAAGGTCCAGATCGTTGACCGCCCTACAGCAACTGCATCTGCTATGAACATTAAGCCCGGAGAGGGTAATTAATATCTGCACGTACTGCTGACCGGGTGTATTTGGATGGTACTGCGATGGGAAACATCTGTACTACCTTGACCATCTATGACAATGATGATGGAAAACGACGGCCTTGTCGTCCATCCGAGATGGGGAAAAGGTCTGTGACTCTGTGGCTATGAAAAGGGGTCTTCATTCGCAGGCCCGGACGAGATGTTGTCCCTCTCAGGCTTCATTCAGCCAGGAACAATCTCGTGGTCCATTGACAAGCATTCTCCCCTTTCCCTCCTGCTTATCGTTGCCCTAACCGACATGAAATCACTGCTTCTCCTGCTTTCCTCGGTGGCGTTGGTCACCTCCGCGCCATCGGAGCTGCATGCTCACCACCACGTCTTCCGACCCGAGCCACGCTCCAGCCACCTAGACTGGAACAAGCCCCGGGGCGACGGCAACTTCCTCGCCAAACGCTCCAACCTCCACAGCGAAGCCTTCTTCAACAACCCCCCTTTGCTGCGTCGCGAGGCCATTCCTTCTCCCCTTCGCAACGACACCTCCACCCCCCTCTCCGTCCGCGCGACCGCCGGACGCTGGGACAACCTCTCGGGCAACGGCATGTGGCATCCCGCCCCCGTCTCGTGGGGCGGCAAGCACCAAGAGATCTACTACGCCTCCAAAGACCGCACGTGCAAGTACAAAACCTATCAAAACAACGCCTGGACCACGCCCGGCTGGACCGACCTGGGCGGCTCCCTCGACTCCGCGCCGGCGGCGTGCAGCCGCAAGACCAACAACGTGCACGTCTTCTGCAAGGGCACCGACGGGCAGGGCTGGCACCGGTCATACGAGAACGGCGCCTGGGGCCGGTGGCAAGCCATGGGCGGGGACGTCAAGCACTATCCGTCGGCGTGCTCGTGGGGCGGCGGGCACGTCGACGCGTACTACGCGTCGGGCGACAACCAGTGCTGGCACCGCAAGTACGACGAGGGCAAAGGCGGCTGGCAAGGGTGGGAGAACCTGGGGGGATATCTCGACGGGCCGCCCAAGGCGGTGTCGTGGGGCAGCGGGCACACGAGCGTGTTTTGCAAGGGGGACGATGGGCAGGCGTGGCATCGCAAGTATGAGAACGATGCTTGGGGCGACTGGGAGCCTCTGGGCGGGACGCTGGACGCGGAGCCGGCCGCATGGGCATGGGATAATGGTCGGATGGACGTGTTTGTGAAGGGCACGGATGGGGCCTGCTGGCACAAGACGTACAAGAAGGGCTCGGGCTGGGGCGGATGGTCGAACCTGGGCGGTAAGATCAAGAAGGGCAAGGCCCCGGATGTGGTCATCTACCTGACCAAGATTGAGGTGTATATTGTGGGAGAGGACAATGCTGTGTATCGTCGGAAGTATGAGAACAACCAGTGGAGTTCGGGGTGGGAAAACATGGGCGGAAACGTCGACACCAAGCCGGCGCCGGTTGTCTGGGACAACGACAAGGTCGACATTTACGGTGGCCACGCTGATGGTTCCTGCAGAAGGTGCTACTGATGGATGGCGAACGCGGAGGCTTGCTTGTGCAAAAATGTTGAGTGCTGTTTGTTGACTGATGAAGCGGTCTCAAGTTCATAAGGCCAGGTCCCTAGGCTGGGGAACACATGACATCGGTGGACGGAAGAATGGTGACGCCTCTCAGTGCCTTGACCAGATCATATATATATTTACCTCATGTAAACTCGTGATCCTATTGACCGTCTATTGGGTTGATATTACGGGATGTATGCCGCTTCTTCAGGCAATTCTTGGAATACAAACGGCCGTTATTACGTCTTGTGTCTTGACAGCATATACAGAGATCAGTTCCCAACCCAGGACCCATGTATCAGTTCCCATATGCACCCAAACTCCAGACAATTCCCCCGTCATCTGCATCTAGTAGAGATGCAAAACCCAAAGCAGTAATTAAGAAATTACACATCCATCATCATCATCATCGACGCATTTCTTCCGAGGAGCTCACTGGGTACGATCCAGGACCTGCGCTCCATCGAGGACCTTGTCGCGCCAATCAATAACCGCGCCAGGCCTGCGGTAGGCATTCTGCGCCAGCAACGGCGTCATGGCCCCCATAATGTTCTCAGCAAAGATGCTGTTGGTCAGATGCTTATGGCCCCAGTAGTGGCGGACCAGCTCGCCCGTGCAGCCGCAGCCGGCAACCTTGGGGCTTCCGTTGGCATCCTCACAGCTGAGGTGGCGGATGTATTGAGGGTGAGTGTCGATGCTGTAGCCATCCAAGAAGTCATAACGCACGTAAGAGCTGAAGGCAGACTGCTCGTGGAAGATCTTGTTCTTCCACTGACCACAACCCTTGTACCGCTTCTCAGACGGGCACTCGGCCCAATCCTCGTAGAGGCGCTGCGTCAGATTGCCGGCCCGAGAAATGATGAAGCCAGTGTTGACATTGACCCTGCGACGGATGTCAAAGTTGGGCTCGCCCTTGGGATCCTCAGCCATGGCGACCAGAACCTCGGGTCCGATCTCCCAGTAGTTGAGCAGCCACTCGATGGGCACATGAGGGTTGGGAAACATGACGTCGTAGTCGAGGGTAACGACGATATCGTATTGCTTCAGCATCTCCTTGGTGAAGATGACCTTGGACCAATGGGGGGCGCGGTCCTTGTACTTGGGGACGCGGAGAAACTTGTACGAGTAGCCATGGATCGATGCGTAGAGATAGTGGCTGAGAAAGCCGGCAGAGTGACTGGCCAGATGATCCCACGTCGGGACATCCTTGGAAAAGATGCCGCCCTCATCGTTGAAGTCACGGTTGTCGATATCGAGAATCAGGATCCGAGATCCCATGGGTTCTCGCTGGACGAGCTTCTCGGGCGGCGGGAGCTTCCTCACCTTGCCACCGGCAGTGGTGAATTGAGGAGCGGTGATGGGGAGGACCAGGGGAGCCCAAAGCGTGCGGATGATGGAGGCGACATTCTCCAAGGCTGGCAAGGTGCATGCGCCGCCATGGCCGCCGTGGGGACCGGAGAGCTGCGAAGGTTCGTAGAAGACGACCTTGGGCTTATAGAAGCTGCAGCGAGTCGGTCACGGTCAGCTTCATGGCACCGAGTACAGGAACGCCAACGCGGCTTGTTGGTGATTCTTACCTTGAAGGTTGAGGGATGAAGCCATGGTAGAGGCCTCCAGCCACAAGCAGGACGACGAAGATGAGTCCCATGAAGAGGCTTATCCGCCTCCATGACTGAGGGAAAGACGCGAGCGCCGCCATAAGGTGGGAAGGGAGCGTGGCCGTCCACGGGGTCGGTCAAGGAGGTGGTTGTCGTGGGCTTCCGATCGGCGGGATCAAGGAGAGAGTTCCAGTGGGAGGCGGCCGACGAAAGTGCGGTGGCGGAAGGAAGGACAGACAAAACGGACAATTGCAGGGCTTTCGCAATGGGCAAGAGAAGGGAAGGAAAAGGGATCAACGAAAGGAAATGGACAAACACGTGAAATGAAGAAATGAAGATGGAGGACGAGAAGGCGAGACGAAACGCGCTGCGGCGGCGTCGCGGGAGGTGACAAGATCAGCCGGCGGAGCGTCTCGTGGGACGGAGAAAGGGGAAAGGGTCCATCCATTGTGCGGGCACCTCAGGTAGTGGTGTTTTTTTTCGCTGAAACCCGACTTGGCATGGCGTCCGGTTGGACCAACTGCCCTGAGGTGCTGCGTTTGCCAGACGTGGCCCGGAATTGGATTGGTTGAGGATCCCACAAGGAACCAAGCCAATCATTGAGGCTTCTTCGGACGCCAATCCAATCCAAGCGAGAGCCTTGCTGAACCAGGCTGGAGTCCGGGCCAGACCACCCGACCTCGACGCTCTCCCACTTCAGTTGCGGGAAGAACCTAACACAAGTCCCGGACCGCGTTGGGCCGGTCGGACACAGAAATTGATTCGGTCTTGATTCGGGCTGGTTCGGACATGGACGTGGGGAACTAAGTACCCGATCTGAGGCAGGACAGAAAAAGGTTGGGTGATTTTGTGCATCCTGTCTTTGGGTCTGAACGAAACAGAGACACTCTCACCCAACTTCGCGGTTGTGGCGATGGCCTGTTGACCCAGCGTGAGCCAGCAGTCAGTTGCGGTTTGCGGGTGCCTCCCCGACCTCGGTGACGTCGGGTTCGAATCTGGAACTTCCAGGATTATAAAAGCGACATATCAGATTCCACTTCCACATCCATTTGGTTGTTGTAGAACCCCGGGCCAATACCTGATCTGGAGGCGACCAGGTGACCCTGTACTGTACAGTGTACCTTGCATAGGTCCTTTTTGCCCAGTCAATATTCCACAGGTGGCAGAGAGAGCGTGGGCACATAGAGTCCCTCAGAGGCTTCATGCCTTGCCGGCCGGCCAGAATCTGGATATTATAGGAATCCCTCACTGGGAAAGCCGAGAGACATATGGATGCACAGGTACGCAGTCGACTCTCGTCCCTGGCCCTGGGTAAAACGGGCAAACCTTACGGATACTCTAGTTCACTGTCCACATCGGGATTCGGTTTCGGTAAGTAGATGTGTGACGCCAAGGAGGAGGTCGTCGCAGGCTGGCCAGCATCAGCCAACGGCTTTTTCTCGAGGAGAACACCCATCTCGATATTTCCCTACTCGGTTCGGATCGTCATTCAACAGCATCCTCCAAGCGTCTCAAATGCACGTTTGCAACTGGTCACTGGTCAAAGTGGCCATCCGATCATGTCGCACTCGGTCAGCTCGATCCTGTCCTACCACACTGAAGCCTGCAGAGCGAATCGTGCAGCAACATTGGCAGGACGTTGTGCGCCGGATGTGTGCTGACCATTGCCCCAGCCACATCTGCGTGACACTTGGAATGGGATGAAGCAGGAGGATGCAGCCCAAGAAGTATCCAAAGCACTGGAATGAAGCCGGCAACGATCCTGAGGTGGTCACACACCCAACCGGCTGATGTCCACCGCCCACAGTACGATCTGAGAGTCCGACCGATCGGACCTGTTTCACCAGCCCGGCTGCTGTGAGGTGGTCGGGTACCGGCAGCCCATTGTTCGGGACATGGTCTTTCACTTGATGGAAGTCGGGGGAACTCTTGGCACGGACCGGCAAGCGGAGGCTAGGAATGCCCATGTCCTTTCTCTGGGCAACAATCGAAGCCCGACACTGTACTCCGTACGGAGCATGCTCCGTTCCCCGCCTCTGACTACCGTACCCGATGGCGGGCACGGGCACGGGCGGGCACCAAGCAAGGCAACCTGGAACCCAACGGGGGCCAATCCAACAACCATCCGAGGCGCGACGGGTTGGAAAGCGATCGGGTATGGGAGGAGATCCTGCGCAGCAGGCCAAGCCAAGGCTCAGGTGATGGCTGCGCAGGAATGAATGCTTTCAACTTTGGTCAGGACCGGGGATGCGCATTTGGGACCGAAAGGCGAAACGTTGTCCCAAATCAGCATCGCACATCAGGCGCTGCCTTGCTGGCCGAACATCGACCCACACAATGGCAACCCGGACTCCGGGTCTCCCAGCCGGATGGAGGGTCAGACTTACTTGGTTCACACTGAGGCAGGCAACCTGGGAGAAATCTTGCCCGATGACGACTTTTCCGTTGATCAGCAGAGTTCTCTTCGCCCTCTCCCAGCTCCCCCCGTGCAGTCCAGGCCCCGTCTCAGACCCCAATTATGTTGCTTCGTCTTGTGTTGACTTACCTACCTTAGGTTTCCTTCCCCCTTCCCACGCCCGTTTTTGACTTGTTTCCGCCCTGGCTGAGGTGCTCCTGCCCCACACCCCCCCGCCTCGTCCGCGGGTCGTCTTCCGGTCCACAGGAGCCCCTGTTATCGTGCGCCGATAACGTCAACCCACCTGTTCAAGTGTTCGAGGCCAGCCTTGGCTCACGGTCTCGCCAATCAGTCATGCCGGATTACCCACCCGGCAACCGGGGGTTGCAGTGGAGAAGCTGGGAAGTTTGCCCAGTGGCCGAGCAGCAAAGCAATGCAGGAGAGCGTCCATGGAGAGCGCAGGAAGACGAAACTGCATCCAGGGCTGGCACAGAGAAGCAATCAGTAACCACCTCACGAAGGGCCGAGACGAAGGATCTCAGAAGGGAGGAAGGAGTGTAAGTACACACCTGCAGTAGCACAAGTGAACCTGTCCCGTTCAGGTGGGCCAGGTGGAGCCGGAGGAAGGAGTTGCTGCCGGCCGGCAACCTCCATGGGCGCCTTGCGCTTGGCCAAGTATGTATGTACAGTACAGTACATACATACAACAACCTAGGCCCCACCGCGGGAGACGGGGCAAGGAAGCAAGACATCTGGAAGTCGGACCCCGTCCATCACCTAACCTAAGTATCTGCCTTGTGGCTCTCGACTTGCTCTCCCCGCTGCGCGCGCCCAAAGCCAGCCAGCTCCGAATCTTCGCCCCCCATTCCCCGTTCCCCGTTCCCTCCTCCACACCGCGGGTACAGACACCGAAACCTTACTCCGTCAGACTCCAAACCCAACCAACCGCGTCGGCCCATTCCCCAACTGCCGCGCTCCTCCGCTTTTCCCTTTTCTCCCTCTCTCCGCCCCCTCTCATCCTCAGTTCAATTTCCCTTATTTTCCTTTGCTTGTTCCCTGCCGTTGTTCTCCTCTTTGCCCCCCCGGCTGCTGCGAGACGTCCAACCTTTTTCCCGATGCGCCAACATGCCGAGGCCGTCGACGTCTTCGAACCTCGACATGTCTTCGGCCTCGGGTCCGGCGCCGTCGCCCATGCAGCGCTTGCCCGTCAATCCAAGGAGGAAGAAGGTTGCCCCCGATGAGCGCAAGCGTGTCGCTACGGCGTGAGTGCCCCCGCGTTTCCTTTTGTTGTGTGAGGGACCATCCTCGCTGATGTCCTATGCAGATGCAATTCCTGCAATGTCCGGCGCATTAAGTGCACCGGCGACCGCCCGTGTCGTCAGTGCACCACCTCGCAGCGCGAGTGCCTCTATCCTGAGCCGGTGGAGCGCGTGACGATTCCGCGCGCTCAGCTCGAGTCGCTGCAGCGCCGGTGCGCCTCTCTGGAGCGTCAGCTTGCTGCGAGAGAGCAACCAGACCGCCGGCCGGACTCGGTTCAGCAGAGCGCCTCGCCGACCTTGGGTTCCACTGCTGATGCCATGTCCTTGAATGGTGACGCTCTTCGGCCTATCCATCCCAGCGGTATTGATGGCCGCATGCTGTCGGATGCTGCGGGTGCCTCTCGATATCTTGGAGAGACCTCAGGCGCCACGTTCCTCGATACCCTCAAGGAGCTCATCGTGACCGCGACGCCTCTTGCCAGGGTCCTTGACAACGACTCCCAAGAGGCAACGGCCGGCGCCGCCTTCCTGGGTTCTGTCGGCCAGTATCAAACGCATGATTCTCGTCCTATGGTGTTTCCTCAAGCTGTCGATCCGCTCACACTCCCCTCGGATGCCGACATCGCATCGGCCTTAGCGCAGACACGGTATTTCATCCAGGACGCTAGCGGCACCTTTACCAGTGGCGGCATCATGTACTGGCCCTTTGAAGACGTCCAGAACATCCGCGCCATCGCTTCCTTACCCGGTGTTTTAGGTCCTGGTGGCGCCACACTCCCGGGCCCTCACCACCGCCCCTTGGCCCTGTACCATACCGCGTTTGCCGTTGCCCGCATGCTCAACGTTCGGGAACCCGGGTCTGCCGTCGACGGCCAGTTGGGGGAGGACCACTTCGCTCGAGCAAGAGCCTTGCTGGGCAACCCGCTCGACCGTACCACTTACACGGTCCAGGATATCGCGAGTTTGGCGCTCATGGCTCTTTATCTCATCGAGAACAACCGCCGAGATGCGGCCTACATGGCAATCAGCAATGCTATGAGCATCAGCATCATGAATGGCTTGCACAAGGGAGGCTCTGGGAACGAGATCGGCGTGAGGACCTTTTGGACGGTTTACGTCATTGACCGGTGGCTTGGCTGTGTTATGGGCCGGCCGCCCACGACCCCCAATGATGCCATCACACTACCTCTACCGAGAGAGTGCCCGTACGTCCCCCATGTCAAAGGCAATGCCCGAATGATCGGATACTGACGTTTGCGCTAGTGGATTCCCGTCACCCGTTGGCCTCCGCGCCCACGTGGAACTTTGCAGAATCTCAGACTACATTGTGTACAGCAGCTACCGGGAATCAGGCCTTCCTCATCTCTTGACCAATGCCACAGTCCGTGTTGAGAGAGCCCTGAAGATGTTGGAGGCCTGGCGCGCCAGTCTACCGCCGTGTCTTCAGTTCCCCGAGGATCCCTTGACCTTGATCCCCGTCGATATGTTTACTCAAGCGGCCTTTGGTGGTCAAGGACCAGCCAGTGTGTTGAGTGGTGCGGCCCTCTTTGGGAATGACCGCGCCACCTGGGCGCTTCACATGGCTTACAACCAGGTTCGTCTTTCCCATCCTCCTTGTTGCGAGACCGCTCCTGACAAAAGATCAACAGCTGGTTATCCTTGCCGTCCGGCCTGCCATGCTCATGGCCGTCTGGAAAGCTGTTGCAAGCATTGTCTGCGCCGACCAACCCTTTGACATCGAAACGCACCCCCAGATCGAGCCCATACGGGCTTGCAGTGATGCTGCCCGCCGCAACCTGCGTCTGGGGCGCCTCATGCGTCTCAACAGCCCACGGCAGAAATTGCTGTTGCAAGATCTCCACACAATCTTCAACGCCGCCATCGTGCTCATCATGCACCAGATTATCTTTGTCAACTTGCGCACCCAGGATCTGGACGACGTTGGGTGGGCCATCGAGGTGTTTGAGGCCGAGGCCGAGACGGCCAGTGAATACGCCAAGGATTGTGCCCGCGTCCTCCAAGATTTCAGGTATCTTGCGCAACAATTACGGAATCCCATCCACGACCAAAAGACCAAACAAGAAATTCTCGCGGAAGAGGCCGCCTCTCCAGACGCCATGGATGAATGCCGGGACAGCACTGATGCTACCAGGGAACCTGAGCCCCCGAGGCAAGAAGGCAAACGCGCCATGTTGTACCAAAAGATGGCAGCGTTCAGGCAGACTCTCTCTTCATGGTGGCGGGCCGACGAGATGCAATTTTACAGTACTTATCTTTCCTAGATTCTTTTTTCTTGGTGTGAAGCTTTGGGGGGCGAGGGGAAAGGACCGGAGCGGGGAGCGTGGTGCATGGTTACGACACGAGTTTGATACCACGACCTACTTATGATATGTCGGTAAGAGCGTAGGCATGTTTGTTCTCATGCGAGTTAGGAACATGTGGGTTACGGATGCTTGTCTTCTGAGCTACTCCATGTGGTTTCAGCTACAAATGTGCAAATATGTGCTCCTCCTCTGCGGCAAGCTTGGTTGAGTGTTCGGAAATGTGCTCCTGTGTCCATTCTCCCGATTCTGTAATGTATGCATCGATCAGATGTTGAGGGACCCATTCGAAGAAGATGTTGTGAATTTTGGTGCTCACGGCGGATTCGTCTCGTAGAACGGAGTAGTGCTGCAGGGTCTCTGCCCCTTTTAGCACACGCGCGCTGTTGTACTGTTCCAGCCACGCGCGGCTGACCTGGTTCGGATCGTTGTCCTCGACAACGTGGTCCTCAGGCCGGCCTGGCGGCGCGATTTTCTCAGTCCCGCCGAGCACCACCACCTTGGATGCCGGAGCCACGTGCTTCGCAGCCAGAACGGCAGGCAGTGATCCCGTCTTGTTGCTGACGGCCCCCGAGGCCGCGATGCGATCTGCCCCGATCACGACGATATCCACTCCCGCAGCGGCCAGGGCTGCTGACGCGTCGGTGTAGAGCGTCACTTTGTGTTGCTGCGAGGCGCCGTGCGTCTCGCGTGATGATCCGAGGTCGTTCGCGAGCGCCGCGGCGAGAGACACCCCTTCGTACAACGGTCGTGATTCCAGAACGCGCAGGTCGAGGAGAAACCCTGTGTTGAGCGCCGCGTGGCGGAGGCCGGAGTAGATGGTGGCGCTGTCAGAGAGGGTGAGGACGCGGAGGGGGTCGTGGGAGGAGAGCTTTGTTGGGAAGTGGCGTGTGAGGTAGGCTGAGAAGGAGGTGGTTATGCGTTGGGAGGATTCGCTGCGTGCTTGGAGGAAGGCGTCCAGCTCGCGCAGCGCGAGGTTTTTCCAGGTTTGTTTCTTCTCCGCATCACTGCCGCTGACGACAGATCCTGTCTCCTGGGCTGCTTTCTCCATCCGTCCCATCGCTCCCAGCAACGCGCTGAGAATCGCCGCGCCCATGCTGTCCCGACCGTTTTTCCACAGATGCCATCCCGCCATCCGGATTCGGTCCCACCACCAGCTCCACTCCCCTTTCACACTGTCATTCTCAACCTCTGCGTTCTCCAGCGCGGCCACGACCTCCCGTAGAATCATGAGCGCCCGCCGGGCTAGCGCGTTGGCTCCGCTTTCATGGTCGTTGGCCAGCTCCGCGAGTCCCCGCCGGAGAATCGCCCCGGCGGGCTCGCCGAGGTCTGCCTCGAACCACACCCGTCGCAAGCTGTCCTCCAACCGCGGCACGGCGGTGATGCGCCGCGTCTCGATATCGCGCACCGCTTGGGTTGGGTCGAGCCATAGGAAGCGGGTGTGTTCCCAGTCGATGCGGATTTGCGATTTCACAGATCCGGGATGGGGGCGGGGACTGGTATTATCACCTGGTTGGGAAGGGTTCTTCTCCTGTTCCTGGAGTTGGAAGAGGAAGGGGTGGATGGTCCATTCCCGCCGGATGGAGGGGTCGCGGAAGGTGAAAGGCTTGCCTTGTCGGAGGAGGAGGATGGAGGGAGGGGCGAGGGTGGTTTCCTCGCGGATTTCGCGGAGGGCGGCGGAGAGGGGGGAGGAGTCGGTGGCGTCGATTGTGCCGGAGATGGCGGCGAGGTGGTTTCTGGGGTTTGGTTAGTAGTAGGGAGGGTCTTACGTTGAGAGGGGACGGGGAGTCACGGGTGCAATCGACAGTGGCAGCATTGCGCGCTGGAACATGAAGGTGTGTTTATGAGGTACTCAGACGTACCTATATGTTGAGACCTTGTCGCTACGCTCGAATAAGGCGATTTCTGGCTTGGCCTGGTCCTCGCGCCAGCCGCCTCGCAGGAGAAATGATGACACCACGGAACGCTTCTTCCACTCCCCTGAGTTGGCGCTGTTTGTGGATGCGGCAGCCATGGTTCTCAGAAGCCTTGGTCTTGAGGTTGCCCGCCAGATTGGCTTACACGAGGTCAACATGCCGTGTAGAATGAGCGGCTTGGAGTTTTTGAGCATGTGGTGTTGATGTCACATCATGAGAGGGTAGGTCACCTCACTTAGGCCTAGGATGACGGCTGCAAACAGGTGGCAACGTCGCTGTTTTTGGAACCGTTCAGTGACACCCGACGCTCAGTTGCTGCTCTTGGGAGATCAAACAGTGCTCGGAAACACCTTCACTCAATCTCATGGAAACCTGCATGTTTGTCACATCTTTGCCCTCACGAATTAACACAGAAACCGGCCATCTTATTTTTATAAAGTGCATTCATCGTTTGTTTACCTGTTTTCTGCAGATCCAGGGCAAGGCAGGAAAATCTCATGAACTGCTTCCAACTCTCACATCTGCATCAGCGACACCCTGACCAACTCAGCTTCATCACTATTCAGTCTATTCCCACCTCATGAAAGCCCAAACTTCTCTCCCCCCGCACACACCGGCTTGGCTCCTACCGGATCCTCCGGCGTTTTGCGACCCTCCTCGTTGCTGTTGCTATTTGTCCGCTGTTTCGCACCAGCGGTGGCTATGCTCAGTGTTGGTTTCGATCCTTGCGCAGTAGTCTTATGCGGTTCTTCGGGAGACGGGGGCACCAGCTCCGGCTGTCCATCGCCTGCATGTGCTGGGTCGGCGAAGGGACCGCGGGCTTTTGGATCGTAGGTCGGCCCGGTGGCTTGCTCGCGCCGAGAAGGGATGATGACGTCTTTGAGGGATTCGACGATATCTGACATTGTGGTGGAATATTTGCCTAAGTTACTCCTCGTCAACTATGACTTGGGTTTTGCGCATGTTGAAATATAAGTAAATGGTTGGATGAAGCCGGCAGCCGGCATGATGTCATCACCGTTGGGACTCCTTGACAATGGGTGGGCATGTGCGGCCAACCAGCCAGTTTCCCAATGACGTCAGTCCCTTCGGCCCTAGCATCACAAGGTTATCGAACAGGTGCCCATCAGCACTTTGGATAATGGCATTTACTTTGAAACGTAATAGACATTGTCTTTCCATGAGCAATGACTAACTTCGATCAATTCTCTTCAAAGGCCATTGGCATGTGTCGATTGCCGCTCCGTAAGCCAAGGCGGCTTCATGGGCAGTTTCTGAGCTTGGCTCAGGTTGGGGGCCAAAATGTTGCCCCTTATTCCGAGTCCGACAGCCTGGATGCCTTCGACCAATCCCCAGACTCTCATTTCCGCCTCATCCGAGGCTGATAATAGCGAACCCAGGGGTACCAATGAGACTATCGCCGTACTGCACTTGTGAATCCTTCTGCGAGTTGTGGTGAGTGGGTCGAAGGGGGGAAGAATACTCGTGGCTGTGTGTGGCACAGTTAAGGCTCTCCCATAGGCGAGACGTAAATCCTCAAATCGCGGGGGTCATTGCCGTCTTATGTTGTGGCGCGACCAACGTGCTCGGCCTTTTGATGCTACCCTGCAATCATAATCTCGGATGCCCGGTTATGCCGCGTACCACCACCACATGACAATCGCCGAATGTGGGCAGCCAGGACATCCATGAGAATGGTTGACCGTAGCCTTGCCAAGGAGACACGATCTGGAGATGTGGAAAGATAAAGTGGACCACACGGCCCGGAATGATGACCAAGTCATCGCTCGACAGACATCTCAAATACAAGCAGATATTTAAACAGCAACAATTCTCTGAAGCCCATTCTCTCTTCTATCCTCAGACCTCGACCATGTCCACGCAGCAGACTCCGGTGACTGCATCGGATGCCCAGCTGGCAGGTCCTGCTACGGTTGTAGAACTTGCTCCTCTAGCCTACAGCCCTCCCCAAACAGACGGCACAACACTTGCGACAGAGCAGCCTGCGCCGGTCAGGGACTTGCCCGCAAACCCGGCAGCTCCCCAGCAAGAACAAGTCCAACTAGTCACACCGCTGGAACAGCTTGGAGACTCCCCGGCTTGGATTGATTGTCCATGGTGCCACCGCCGGACAAAGACCGTCGTTAGGACAGAGGGGACGACCAAACAAATGTATGAACTACCCATGACCAAGACGACTCGGACCTCCTGTTAATATGTTGTGAACTCCTTGACTAACACTTCTGGCTTGGTGCAGATTCGCCGGAATCGTGTGCTGCCTCCTCTGCGTCTGTCTTGCCTGCGTTCCATGCATCGCCGGTTGGTTCGAGGACACGATCCACTCCTGTGGTGAGTGCTCCAGGAAGGTGGCAACGAAACCTGAGGGCGGAGGCATTATCGTCCACAAGCCTGCCGAGGCGGTGCCGTCCAAGTACGCTCAATAGCGTGGCGGATTGAAGGGGGTGTAGTTAAGGGATAGAAGTGGTGGTGGAAGATAATGGGTTCGAGGCAATAGATGGCAGGTTTCCTTGATACGGTTAATATTGGGCGAATATTCGGGCTTTTGGCATGATATGGAGCTATTATTAATTCAGGCAATACTACGAAATTTCTCTTCGGAGTTGGGTTTCATACTATTATACAGAGCCGTTAAGCGTAAAGCATTATTTATGAGGCCCTCGGAGAACTTGAGAGGGGAAATAGTGTTTCCCCTACTCGGTGACTGGAAACCAACGTTCTTAATTCATTTTCATTTTCTCTTTTTCTCTTTTCTTTTGTTCTCTGTCTTTCTTTCTATCTTGCATTTATTCTCAACTGTAGCTCTTGAGATTTTGGCTCTCATTGCCCAGCCATAGGGAAGGGCGGAACTGCTTCATATTGCGTCTAAGAGGCTGAGTTGTCCGCTGCTATAGAATAAATTAAGGGATGCATTTCGGACCGTAGGCAAATATTAATCCGGACCGTAGCCCCACTAGTTTTACACATACAACCCTAACCCGTAGTTCCTCGCTACTACCGAGCCATCAACACCGCGAACATCATAGTCAAGAATATCGAACTCAATTGCCCTATAGTCGCCAGATCGCTTAGGAAACATAATTGAATCGAGAGGCTACAGCCTTTGTTAAGGTCTAACTATATAGGTATGTATAACCGCTACCTAAAATACGCCCTAAATAGAGTTGTCTTTCTACCACTTTAATCTTACGTACCTATATCCCGGACGAAGGCTCAAGCTCTCTCTGCCTTGCCCTCCCCTACCTTCCCTACTTTCCCTTATTGTCTCCAAGAGCACTGGCGACGGCGGTAATCTGTAGTTCTTATCGTCGTTGTCTTTACATATACGGGTTAGGGTTATATATAGAGATGGTAGGGCTACGGTCCGGATTGACGGTTGCCTACGGTCCGAAATGCATCTCTTATAAATTACCTCAAACCGCTCACATAACACCTCACTATCCTCCGTAAACTTCTCCTCCTCCTTTTGCCTCTCAAAGTAGGCAATATGCTCCCTCCGCTATGTCTTATAATCGCCTTCTCCTTCCGCAACCGCAAACTTTTCATCGACGTCACGGAACCGACACCTCACGGGAGATGTGGTCCGCATAAGAGCTCTTGGTTTTCCTTCCCCGTCGAGAATCACAGATAGGTCTCCCTCGGCCCAGGGAAGCGGGTTCGGAATTGGCCAGGTTGTTGTCGCTGTCTTCTTGCCTTGGAGCACGAGTTGGAGGAGCTCATTGGCGAGGGTTGGTGAGTCACCGAATTGGAAAGCTTCCTTGGGACTGGGAAGTGGCTGTCCCAGCGCATTGGATGCTGAGGACATAAAAGCGACGATCTCGGGGCGAGAAAGATCGATTTCGGACATACTCTAGGTGTCAGTTCGTAGGGAGCTGCGGCCAGATCTATAGGACTCAGGTTGAAGAACCTCCAGGACTTATTTGTCTGACAGTCACCCAAGCGAATCCGGCCCCACTTTGCCTGCGGCCATCAGTGCCCCGAGTAGGATACTTAGGATTCATACACATCAGGTTACTTGGCGCAAAGCTCTGCTGACAGCCACACATGACAGAGAGCTGAGGGCTGTCACGTCCTAATGAACATACAAAATGGAATTCCAGGAGTCCAAAGATCCCTCTCACCTCCATGGAGCATCTTCTACAAACGCTATGTAGTCGAGACGCGTAAATCACCAAGCTGCACACGAATGATCATCTCACGAGACATGGGCTCAGCTTGGAGCGATTGTTCTTCCGACGCTCGCAGGCGAGCGCTAGAGCCCTATGCAGATGTTGCTGGACCAGGGGTATGTCATCTATTGTCCAGAAACTCACAATTATCCTATTATCTGATGCTATTAAGGATCAACTTTGGTTAACTACCTAGATTGTGAGGTTTTTCAGGTTATCACCGGTTCATCGGAATTGGTTGGTTGACCGTATCTCTTGGTCTTCATTTATTACCTCATTGTCTTCAACACCGGAAGGTTCGAATTCCGGTGTTTGTTGCAAAGAAAAATAAGACAACGAGCAGGTTCACCACCTAGATTTCTCAGAAATTACCAACATCTCAAAGTGGTGACATGAGTTCAAATCGAGAGCTACCCGAAGAGTCTCGGAAGACGCAGTCGAAGGAGTAATGGCCCCAGCACCATCTTTGCATCTCATGCCATGTCCTTTCCTTGCCGAATCTGGTTGCTAATCTGCCTCGGACAGGGCCTTGGTCGAAGTTCTGCGCGAGGTTCAGGCCCTCGACAACTTCCCGTTAGATCGCCTTTGCCGTTGGAATGATGTCCTTGAGGACATCGCCAATACACAAGCCCAAGATGAAGCAAAGGCTGGAAACAGCGCTTTGCGCACCAGTTTTAGAAAAGCCGGACCGGAAATCGCTGTGCTTGAATCCTTGACAAACCTGTTCCCAGACCCAGATGGGCTCAGTGTCCTCCCGGAGGATTGTCAACACTATTCAAGGTTGGTGATACAAGCAGCACGATTCACATGCTGGGCTTGTGTCACACGCCTACTAACAAATAGACAAGTTGATCAACCTCAGGCTTGACACACGCGAAAAGATTCTCCGAGCCTTTGAGATGATTCCGGAGACATTTATGGATGCCGTACGGGCTTTCAAGAGATTCCCCGACGACCCCGACCTCCTGGAGGCGGTCAGACAGCTTTATAATGTCCTTGTTGACAAAGTTTCCGTGTTGATTACCATCCTGCTGCGGAGTCATCCGCAGAAGAACACACGTCGGTCATTTACGCCCATTTGTGTGGTCTCGAGGAAAGCTCAAGAGGTAATTATTAACGCTACGTGCAGTCAAGCGATTCTGGAACCTACTTCCAACAAGAGAGGCCGACGCGGTGCGCAATGCCCTGGATGACGTTGAGCGAGCCAAACAGAGAGTACAGCGTTGTTCAACAGCTGCACTGGAACGAACAGTGGGAAACATCGGTTCCGACATGAGCACCGTCAAGGACGGCGTCCAGAGTCTGCAGGATACCCTCGCTAGCGGCGTGGCGTAGTTAGAGTCACGCCAACGGGAGTACTATCGAGTCGTGAAAGAGCACAGCAAAAGAGAGCCGAGGCTGCTGAGATGTTGAAAGGTATGCTCGGCAACCGTGAGTCAGGCATGGCTGGTTCGAGCAGCCATGCGTTAGTTGGTTAGTCGCCTCTCGTCTTTCTGACTTTGGCCTACATGAATATCTACTAATAACCGAAACTCCCGACAGCCTCCCAGCACCAACTCATGTCTCAGTGGTTGAACATGACAGCAGTCGCTGTAACGAGCGCCAGTGCATCGCCAGTGTTGATGGCTGTCGACTCCAGAACGCTCACACCACGGAGTCTCGTTGCCGTACAACCTTTACTGGCCGTTGATGGGGACAGGGTCGAAGCTTTCACGCCTCTGGCGACACCCGATGCGGGGACGCCCGAAGATATCCTCAAGGTTCTTGACGTCCCAGACGGGGTAGAAGAGGATGTGCTGGAACGGGTAACAATGCGCTCCAACTCCCTCATCCAGATCAAGCTCTCTGCGGGACGCTGGAGCTCCCGACTCATGGAAATGTCTCGGTTGATGACGTGGTTCAGAACTCCGAGGTGGACTTCCGACTTGGTCCTCGTTGACGCTCATTGCGGCTCAGCGGCGCCTGATAAGGTGTTTCCGATTTCAGCGATTTGCGCGGCTTTGGTTAATACACTTTTGGACCCAGGGGATGACATGAGTGATCCTCCTCCGGCCCCAGATGTCAGAGTCTTGTACCACTTTTGTGGACAGCATCTCAAATCTCAGGATCCGTTGAAAGGCCCGACGGGCCTTATCCGGTCGCTACTCTGCCAAATTATACGGCAGCACATGTTGAGAGGAGAAGGGGACTCTTTCAGCCCACCATTTTCTCTAGAGTTCGTTGACGACCAGTTTCTGAAGGCTCTGGGCAACGGCGACATTGCCAGTTTGTGCCGATTGTTTTGCGAGCTGGTTGTTCAGCTGGATGAATCGCGGCCTATTTTCTGCATTATTGACGGAGTCACGGAGCCGGAAACTGTGTTGGATGGGTCACACGATGGGCTCATCTTCGTGGTCAAGACAATTCTCCAACTGGTAACGCAGAATCGTCGCGGGCCTGCGCTTCGGGTCCTGCTTGCTGGTTCACGGAAGAGTGTTGTGTTGGGGGAATTGGTCGTACCCCTTGAGCATCGAGTATCTTTGTTGTCCCCGCAGACTCGAGGATCACGGGGGTTTCCGGCCTGGTTCGAGAGGGAGGTGGAGGAGTTGCTGATGGTAGGCGAAGTTGATGCCTGGTCCTGGATCAAGGTGGATGTTGGAGTTGATGGGGACCGCTGATCCCCTGCCGGATTTATCAGGCAATAGACGATGTGGGAGAGGTGGAGTGAAATACGAGTGCCTCAGTTCCAGGGCTGAGCGGTGGCAGCGAGATGAACTGACGAAGTCAACACATTACTGAAAGCGGAAGGTCTTGTCACAATAGCTGGAGACTTAGACCCAGGGGTAACGTGTTGATGGAACGCAACCGGTTGACAAAGAATGGCAGTTGATTGGGTTGATTGATACCTGGGACTTGAATAACTTACATTTTGGCTCGGCTTCGAGTCGTCCATATTTCAGAGTCAAAAGAAAATTGCTACTTCCTCTGTTGGTAGGTGTGGATATCTTTCAGTTATTTATTAACCTGTTGACTGTGGACACAAACTTCTTGATTTTCAGGAGCGTCGGAAAAGTCTTTTTCCGGCCCCTGGGAGTTGCCGAGGCCGCCCTTGCATGGGCAGAAGCACAAACTTTAGGCAGTTGTGCAGTTGCTCATCATGAGGGTCTGGGTGTTGATGTAGGGCCGGAAAACGGCACTGGTTTGTTCTCCCACAATATCTTGGTTTATATCCTTCACAACTACCTTTTCACCTAGGCGGTTATGCATTGTCTGCGGGCCAAATACGTCCCAGCTCGACACTGTTCTGCAGTTGGCGGTCGACTTATTTCCGACCCATCATCGGCGGCTTAACCCTGTAGCTAGCGTAGATGAGACCGGATACTTGCCGTACTGCTATAACCGCAATACCCTTCAAAACCCTTTGGGAAGGAGATCTGAAGATTCTGCCAAACACCCGGGAACACGATCCACGGAATCCCGTGTGATGATCCTATGATCCGGAAAATGCCCCATCACCCGCCCGGTCCAGCTGGATTAGGCAGCTGGGCAATGGCATTCAGACAACGGTCCCGAGTTAGTTTCGAGCCGTCCCATTCGATCGATCAGGTCGCCGTTGATGGTGCGTTGGTACTTCACACTACCGGTGATTGACATGTCCCGAAGTCCGCACCGCTGCCAGCTACTGCTATTCTTGGGATTCCAATGACGTCGCCCGCACTAAACCTCGCCACGGTCGACCTCTCCCCCGCACTCCCGCCTTTTCGATGACATACCTAGGCACATTGGGTTATACCTAGGCATTCTCCAGGCGTACAACAATTGACGCGCAGATCATCCCCTCCCGAATGTACACTCAAGCGAGGCACATCCTGAGAATCATGGTGATTACACATGTGGGCATCCACACATCCCTCAAGGTGCATGAGACGTTTAGTCACCAACCACAATTCCCGGGACCGGCCCGCAGTCCGTAGCTTGCCTGTTCCGTCGACGAGCTCTCCCAGGTTGAACATGGGTTTTCGAGATTGCTGATACCAGCAACGAAGATCCCATGGCCACAAGGTGGAAGAGGGGACACCTTCTGTATGTACATAGTAGGAGCGGTATTAATTTTTTCTGCGAGCAAAGTGAGAGTCGATGATTGAACGCTGTGACAAAAGTGTCTGCACAAACGGGATGCCATGGGGCACCTCAATTATCCCCGGCGCGGCGCGGCTCTCCAGTCTCCACCCCCTCACCAGCAAACCATTTTAGACGTTGTATCACCTGCTGAATCTGGACCGTTGCTGCTGGGTCCGTCCCGGCTCGGCGCAGGCGGGAATCGGCCTGGCGTTTCCTTGATCGACCCATCACACCAACGGTCAGAAAGACGAAAAGAAAAGCCTTCTTTTGCATGCAAAGTCTTGATGCTGCCGCAGCACAACAAGGTTTGGAGGTTCGGATGCGGGTCGCTGGCGGAAGATGGTGTAGCGGGCGGGCAATAAAAATGGCTACATCGATGAACCCCAACTGGTAGCGATGTCGGCACGCCCTTCAGCCCGCCCTATTGATGGCCACGACCAGCCCTGTGGACGTCCCTGGCCCCCCACAAAAAGTCATCTGCCTTTTCCTGAATGCCTGTGTCCCGGAGTCCAGGCGGCCAGCCTTGCGGGGGCCGCCGCAGTATTACCCACCAACAGACTCGAAACTTTCGGTCTCTGGGGCCTCCGGCGACCAACCATAGGGGTGAAGGTGGTACTCATCCTGCCTTGCAACGTGGCCCGGCGTTGGGGTGCTCGGACGACTTGCCCATGGCCTGTCCACCAACACCCGGCCGGCGACCAGCTTCCTGAATAGTCCATGACAGCGTTGAGACAGCGGACAGCCGACACCAGCGTTGACGAGATCAACAAGAGGATGGCGCCGAGATCGGAAGTTACCGAGGGCATTCCCGCCGTGCTAGACCTTCTGAAATTGGCCCGATTGGCCCGTAAGCGTGTGGGCGCTCTTCTGGAAGAAAACCCCCGCCAGAGGGGAGTCATCAGTGACTTGAACTTTGGATGAACGAAAGAGTCATGACTAGGCCTGAGCTGTCCCGCATTCAGCTCAGCCTTAAGCTTAACTAGCGCTGAAATCGCGGCTGTGGCCAAGAAGGGGGCCCAGAAACTCAACACCACCGAACACCCATCATCGAACGGTCATCGAGAATCGCATCTTGCATCCAGGCCTTCTTATCAACTTTTTGAACCCCTGACTATCACACCCTCACTCAGAGAGCGTCCTCCCGGCATCGCGCCGTTTGTGGCAGTGCCTGCATGGCATCCCACGGCAAGACCAAAACCGTCACCGACGTCCGGTTTTTGACCCCTCCAAGGCGACCTGACGCAACTTGGGCTGAAACTCCCGCCCCTTGCCGCTCACAACGACTAGAGGGCTGCACCACCACCCTGGCCCGATGCCAACGCCGAGCCCCGCGGACGGGCCGCCGCCGCCTGCTGCACCGGACCCCACGAAACGCCCGCGCCGGTCTCTCGACGAGCTGCCGGCCGAGCTCCTCCGGCCCATCGCCGAGGCCTTGGTGCCCCCGCGCCCGTTGACGACGAGGTTTGCCCTGCGGGACACCGGCACCTGGGAGTTCCGCGATGCCACCCACCAGTGGGCCGACTGGTATTCGGCTCGAGCCTGGCTCATCTTCTTCGCCTTGACCTCGCGCCGCTTCGCTGCCATCGCGAGGCCACTGCTCTATCACACCCTCGTCATCCCGACGCCGCGGGCCCTCGTTACGCTCTACCTCCGCACGGCGAGGTGTCCGGAGGTACGGCCATGGATCCGCAGCGTCACTTGCCTCCTCAACCTGGCCACGAGCCGGACCACTGTTGGTGTGCATCAGGAATTATGCCTGCAAACCGGCCGCACTTGGAACCCTTACGACAGGTATCCATGGCGTTCGTTTGACTGGGCAGACCCCGTGAGCACGGTGCCAATGGACCTGCTTCGGTTCATTTTGATGAGCGCAACAAACCTCCAGGACTTCTTGATGGCTGCCCCTGATCAACCATTCGGCGTGGACCCGTGGGATAATATGGCGATGGACTTACGGCAGGCTGTCCAGCGCTGTCGAACGACCGAAAGCCAGCTTCGGCATTGTGATCCTGTTGTTCACTTCCTCCCGCTTCGGCAGCTGCGGACTCTTACGTCCTTGCGCATCTATTGCCACCGTGAAGATGGGGATCGCCGATCGACTCTGTCTCGGCTCATGGCCGACTTGGCCGTAGAACTGTTGCCCCGGATGACCCAGCTCAAAACCCTGGAGCTGTGCTGTGCCTCGGCAGATGATGTGTTGAGCGAGGAAGAGCCGCAAGAACCGAGTACTGAACCATTGCCCGAGTTACCCCCTTTACCACATATCGAACACCTCCGGCTCTACGGGAGCCATATCCATGAACCGAAACTCGTGGCGTTGTGTTTGGCATGTACCAACCTACAGACTCTCGTGGTGCATTTCGAAGAGAGCACCACCGACGATGACCGGCCCCGACTACCAGACGGCAAGACCTTGAGCGAAGCCCTGGAAGGGTTGGCCGGAACTCTGCGGACACTCGAGCTTGTCTCGCCGCCAGAGGGGCACTACCTGACCCGGGGCACCGAGAGGCCCCGGAAGCCCGAGAACCACCGTCTACGATGCATCCCATCTCTAACGCGGCTTGAGAAGCTGACCCTCGACTACCGCGGTGTGTATGGGACGTTTGGCATCCTCGACGAAGACGACGGCGAGCGGCTCTGCCAGATTATCCCCCCATCAGTCCGCGACTTCACTTTGGTATGCGAATGGGGCACTCCCAGCGACTGGAAGCAGGCGTATCTGGCAAATCTCGACATGATCCTACACGGCGTTCAATGCTTGTGCGAAAGCCGAGCGCATGTTGGTCGTCTTTCGAGTATCTCGCTGGCCATCCACTCATGGCCTGCCGAGAGCAGGTTTCACCGTCGGTTCAAGCGAGAGCTTGAGTCAGCACGGCAACGGTGTGCCCAGGCCGGGATCCGGTTCCGGACGTTCGACTTGCTACCTACATACAAGGATGAAGACGAACCGGCCGTCGATGACGAGGAGGAAGAGGTGGAGGAAGGTGAAGAAGAGCTTGAGGAAGAGAGCAGGGCTGGCCCTGGGGCGGGGGATGTGCATCCAGGCGTGCATCCAGGGGTTGGTAACGTCCATGAGTTTCCTGGAATGAGTGCCTTAGGCATGTTAGATGAGGAGGACGAAGAAATCGAACTTGAAGAGGAAGATGAGGCGTCCGAATACTACTTCTCGGGCGATGAGGATGTGGACCCAGAACGGGAGGCGCGGCGGCCCCCGACATTCCAAGACTTTCTGCAAGCGCTGGGAGAGGATCACGGGCACAGCTTCGATGAGCTGTATTATGCTTATTATGAGGATCGTTGGGACGAATACTTATTCTGACCATCGATGCGGAACGATCTCTCAGACGAACAGAGACACATATTGGTTGGTCAAACGAATGTTGACCGCGATGCGATGATACACCCTAGCTTTCAACCGGCGCCATAAGAGAGCCTGTTAAGACCCAAGTAACGTCGGCCTCGTTGTATCGTAAACAGCATAAGGCCATTGATGATTTTCAAGAGAACTGCCACATTCATCCCAAAGAGTGATTATGGCAAATCACAACCCAGTTTCCCATCTTCCAGGTTCTTTTGTAATAGGCACGGATATTGGCACATCATTACAGCACTTTAGTATGTGGACAGCGGTCTAGAGTCTTCATCTCTCTCCTCAACTCATCCGTGTCCCCAGGGAGATACGACCAATGCAGCGCTGTGTCAGAGGCAGCAAAGGTCCCCGAAGGGCGTCCTTCGTCCGGCTGCATCTGGGAAGCTGCAGGCCAGAGGAGGGTTGGGGGCGGGGCGAGGGGACGGAATCGTCAAAACCAAAGTACCTGTGTCAGAACGCTGTGGCAACTGCCCCTATCTGGCTCCTGTATCAACGACGGTCCGCCTCTTGCTCCCCTCCGGTATTAGAATTGGCACCCAAACTCTCCACGTTAGGAGCCTCTTCCCCTTGCCTTCTTGGAACTCGTTCCATCCTCCACACCCGGCCAAATCCGAAAAGAGAGTCGGTCGGGTACGGAACATGAAACCTGCTCAACAGAAATAGCGCTAACACGGTCAAGAAGACAGCGGATATGAAAATCGTGATTGCAATCTTGAGACTCAGATCGGATGCTTTGGTCCACAGCTTCACGGCGATCAGAGATACCAAACCTGCACCCACAAGAACGACCATGGTGGGACGCGCCAGTGCAAACCCCAGATGCACTAACAACCACGACAGCGCCTTATGAATGGGGATATTTCTTGTTGTAATGTTTGCTTCTTCTCGGAGCTGTTCCTCCCATTGCCTCTGTTTGTTGCTGAGCCATACACTGTTCTGGACGGCTCGAAAGCCGTATGACACAGTTAAGGCCACGACAGATGCGATGATGAAGGCGTATAACGGGGGCGGAGTGTCAGCGACCTCCTGGATCTGCATGCTGAAGAGGCCGGTAACAAAGGTAAGAGGGACGAACACGAAAGCCAGCTGGGTGAGCCTCGAGACACTCTCTGCCTCCTGGATTCCTCTCTTGCTTTCGAGCAACGACATTTCTGCTATGAGTAACTGTTGTGATCTCTCGCACCTCTCCAACATGGTGCGGATTTCACCCAGTAGATCGTCGATGTCAGTCGACAATTGTTGTGGGAGAGGACGTCCGCCGTAGGGACAGGCAAAAAATCGCCGGATAGATGTCGATAGCGTTGGAAGATCATATAGCAGTCGCGAAAGTTGATTCCGCCACCTGCCAACGTTGTCCTGTAGATCGCGTTCATCGACAGATCGATTTGCGATATCTTCAAGTAGGGACTCAATGTAGTCGAGGAATCCCACAACGTCATGCTTCAAGACTCGGCAGAAAGCCAAGAGCAGCACATCGATCGAGGAGCAGCTCGAAGTGTCTCCCTTGTCTAAGACGAAATGCAGAACCCAGTCGGCTATGTCGGCTGATGTCTCCTGGAGGTAGTTGGTCGTTGCCAGCGTGTTGAACTGCAGCAGGTTTTTGACCTTGTCTAGGCCCAATGGCGGCGCTCGCACCGCACAGCGTGAGTCAAATAAGGCCTTTGGGGGCTCTCTGGGCCACAAGGAAAACACCAGCCGCGGGATAGGGTCCGTAAAGAACACAGCTGATTCATATTGTTAGCAGAGGGAATGAGGGAACTTATTGTCTCGGGAAGTCTGAACATACGGGTCCTCTTCCCGTTTAGCTGTCCCCAGGTAAACGTGATTCTCTCTTCCCATGGGGCAATTATGGCTTTGTCTCTGTCCCAAGATGATCGGCGAAAGACAAATCCGGGCCACGCTCTGCGGACGATGTTTGTTGCAAGACTTGTCCACCCATCAGATGTGTTAATCTGACCTTCTGTCATGAGGGTAAACCATTTCTTACAGCACCTCTCCCCGTACCTTGAGAGATGTACAGGACTGTACCATTGGAGGGAGACGTAATCCTTAGGAACAGTTCTGGAATGCCACAATCGTGGGTCCGGATCGTAGTGCCCAAACGGTGTATAGCCAGAGCAGACGAGATGTTCTTCGAGTGAGTCAGGCGTGATCTGAAGTGTGCCACCCAGGTAATTGATCAAATCACGGGAAAGGTCAGTGACGAGCACGGCCTGACCGGTGCTGCGACGTTCTTGCTCATCTGCCAATGCCACACCTTCCAGAGCCATTTCCTCGAGATTATCACAGCGAAAGGTCGTGATTGAAATAGCATTTGTGTTAAGAACCGAAACTAGTGAGATCGTTCCTCGACGCACGCTCCGTGATGGGTGATATATGTTTCGAAAGTGTAATCTGTACGCTTTCTTCAAGGAGTTGAGGTATGTCGGTGTTCCTCCTTCTCGGCGATTATTGATCGTCTCCTGCGGCTGATGAATTCCGTCTTCTGAGCGTTGTTCCTCATTGTCAAGAGCTTCAGCATATGTGGGATCTGCGGCTGTCCCGGCTGGTGGGTTGTCCATGGTAGCGTGGGAAAGGCGTCAGTGTCTTCTCGGTCGATTCGCTGGAATGTCTCAACGGGCTTTTCCTGATTGTGTAGAATGCTTGGTGAGTTCCTCTAAGAACAAAAGCCCCAATCAGACCCCTCACCCATAAGTACGATGGGTTTTGTCTCCAAGTGCCGACTGCACACCCAAGGCAACAACTCCGGCCAGCCAGGGCAGCACAGTGTTGAGGAGTTACCATAGGTAGTATGGCGGCCATTACGGCCCAATGTAAAATTTTCCCAGAACCAGGTTGACCTAAGTTTTGCATGGATAGATCCACCCCCCATCATGTTAATTCTGAACTCCCAGAGGCAAATGAGCGTTGTGACTCCCTACTATAATTACTGTTCGAAAACGCGGCTGCAAGCCAAATGAAACTATCTCTCTTAGCTCCAAGTCGGCGATCTAAATACGCCGTATATATAGTTCTTATCCTAGCTGTAAAGTATTAAAAGTTTGGGGAGAAGAAGGGCGAAAAGGAGAAGAACACCGCGGCGACACAAGTATCACGTGCGTAAGTGAGTGGGTTAGGGTTCAGAGCCTTTCTATTGGTTAGCAGAACGGCGCCAAGGCCAGATGCGGAAAGCGTATATACCCCTGGCGTGTATAGATAAGAAAAGCGGTGCCCGCCCAGCCCCACCACAACCTGGAGTTCTGAGAAAACCTTGCATTTGGCCGGATTGGTCGCCATAGTTACGGGCATCTAGGTGGCCGCATATCCACCTATGTATTCTCTGCGTATTTCCCATACCTCTCGACAGCGGCGATGGTGATGACCAATCATCAACCCGTCGACAGAATAGGACTTGGGCCATCCTCTCTGTTACCTCTGCATGTCTCTCTTTGTCAACCCTTGCGTCGGCCCTCTGGCAACATATCTCTGCAGCCCCCGTGGCCCCATTACTTGCCTCAATGGCCAGCGGGGCTGTCATCGCGGAGGTCGGACCTGTTACCACAACGCTTTTGTGGCTAGCCTTTTGGGCGTCAGCATTTCTCATGATAATCATTGTTCGCGTGCTGGCACTAGTCATACATTGGCATCGTGTCGGGAGCTTCCATTCAGCAGACAGCACCTCTGGCTTGAGCTCGAGCTCGATATAACTACCGGCTGAATCATCGCCCAAACAACGCTATCAAAAAAGCGACGCGGTTTGCCACTTTGGCCTGCAGTTTGAAACACATCAAGAAGCAAAGAGAGGTACTCCTGACTCACTACTTACTCGAAGCTCATTGGGCAAAATTCCAGGCGTTACGAAGGCTCTTCGCTATTTTCTACGTCAGCTACTCGCTCGATAACATATTCTCACCCATCCGCTCGATGAGACCTAGAATCATAATCGATCAGGCTGATGATTCAGCGCAACTGCCTGCCTCGCTGCCAGGAGTTGTGGCCCCATCTCGTACAACTTCATGACATCGGCCGTGTGGACCAGGATCACATTGTCCTCCGCCATCTTAGCCAACTCCGCGCCGCCTTGAAGACAGAATCCTGCGCGCGGTTTCTTGTGCTTCTTCAGCGTCTTATTGAACTTATCGACAGCCATCAGCCACTCCGGCTCGCTGCCTTGGCCCATGTTGGCAGGCAGACCCATGCTGACGCGGCAGTCGAGGCCGCCCAGCCAGACAACATCGATCTCGGGCACCTCCGTCAAGATGGTATCCAGGTTCTTGATGCCTTCGAGTGTCTCGATTTGTATCATGATGGCCGCTTGCTCGTTGGCGTTGGCCCATACATCACCGTGCGACGGCCTCGCAGGTATATCTGTCAAGCCGGGGACCAGGCGGAACGGGGGCACTGATCTCGTTCCTCCATTCTTGCGTCCGAACTTGGCTGCTGATACCACGTACTTGGCTTGCTCCACTGTCTCGATCTGAGGAATCACGATGCTTGCGCCGGCGTCGAGAGCGTACCCGATGGCCGCATGGTCATGGCCAGGAACACTGTGCAAGAAAGTGTTAGTTGGGATGCTGATGGGTGTGGGATGGCAGAAACTTGGGCAGACAACGTACCGCACGAAAGGAATGGTGCGTCCTTCGCTCATGAAAATGGTTTCATGGACCATCTGTCACTGTTAGCATGGCGCCCCATGTCGGGAACCTGCAAAGACTAACCGTTGTCATGGTCTCGACGTCGCAGGAGGTGTGTTCCCAGTCAATCCACACCATGTCATAACCCATTGGGGCCAAGAAGCGTGTTATGGGGATAGAGCTCAGGCCGGCATAGTAGCCGATAAGGGGCGGTATCTTCTTGTCGTACGCATCACGAATTGCCTGGCGAGCATGGTGAGGTTGGAAGAGAGATGGTCCGGCATAAGCCTTCATGCCGAGGGTGGTGACGGCTTCATGTGGTTGCATAATAGAGCCCATGGCTGTATTTAGTAGCAGAATGGTAGCGATACTGTGGAAGAAATGCTGTGTCGTTGCCAAATGATGTTGCCGTTGGGGAAGATGGACAGTCTCAGAGAGTGTTGAAGAGGTAAAGCAGAGAGGTGAATAACGGAACTTATACCACCCAGATCTCCACAGTCTTACCTGCTCGTCAAACCTCGAGTACAGTTTCCATTTCCATCAGGACCTGGCTGGCGCGTGCCCTTCCTGTCAATCTCGATCTTCATTTCCTCCTTCCGGAGATACGGGTTGGGGATTCCAAATGTCAGGGCCATTGCGAGTCACCCATGAGGAAGCCAAAAAAGAGATACCTGCTTCCGTAAGTTGAGTAGGAGCCATGGAACCAATTCATGCCTGTTGATGTTCACAGAAGGCGCGGAACGCGAAGAGGCTGGCTTGGAAGATGAAATGGATGCATCATTTTATCTCGGCGAGCCCAGACGTTTTTTGCAGGCGTGTCGGCCGTGCCAAGGCGTCATGTATGAAAATACGGTGTATTTCATTCATGTCATGACAGCAATCCGTTTTAGGAAAGTAGACCCACCTTTTTGCAAATGGCCTGAAAACAAGTCTGGGAGCTCGATCGGATGCAGGGGGGGGATGCATGACAAAATGCCATACAAAATAAAAGTCATCCCTCAAAACACTCGATGATTTCTCAACAACTATACGTCGTATAAACAAAAGAAACATACGAGGAGGATCGCCTATATTAGGAGATTCTTTTGGTAGTGATTTTATATAGTTGTTGCTTTTGGTTGTTGATTTCGATATAGGGGGGGTATGCATTAACACCCATTACAAAGAGCTCTGACTTCGATGACCCCTATCCAACTCCATCAAAAAAAGAGATACCGCCCTGAAATTTGGTAGAAAGTTTCACCTCACCGATGCCAAACTCCGTACTAAGTTTCATTGTTTTCCGACTACTTTTCTATTTCGCCTGCTAAAAAATCCGAGATAGAGCTCTCAGACGAAGATCGGGCCTCAACAACGTCATCTGCCGTATTACAGGTGCGCAACGGGTACTCCTCGAGCCGGGCCGCGGCGACAAGGGCTTGGTAGGTTGGTGACTATGTTGGAGGCTTGTTAACCGACCCCCATGACGATTGGAGTCCCCTGGATCGTCGGCAAGGGAGTCGCTTCGTCTTCGCGCTCGGAATCCGCCATTCCCTGGGGAAAGTTAGTACCGTTTTTTTTTATTATTCTCCTACGCCGCTGTGCCCTTGGTCAGGGCTCGCCGGTCCCTCTCAAGCTATTATACAGGAAAAACCCTGCCCGTGGGCCGGGTGAAAAAAACCTGTAACTGCCCTTTAGAATCACGAAATAAGAATCCAAAACACTACAAAAGAAAAGGGAAAAGAGTGGCTAGGCTAGTACTAGCCTGGGGGCCCTTCTAGCCCCCCTGGCCAGGGCTAGCCCGGGTCTTCTCCGGAGCCTAGGTCTAGCTTCGCAGCTAGCCTATACTCCGGAAGCCTTCCCGACTGTAGAAGCCA
>QQBE01000028.1:0-128451 GCA_011316235.1 Mycothermus thermophilus | reverse complement strand
TTTTCCCTTTTCTTTTGTAGTGTTTTGGATTCTTATTTCGTGATTCTAAAGGGCAGTTACAGGTTTTTTCACCCGGCCCACGGGCAGGGTTTTTCCTGTATAATAGCTTGAGAGGGACCGGCGAGCCCTGACCAAGGGCACAGCGGCGTAGGAGAATAATAAAAAAGCTTATAAGATCCATCCTATATACCGCTATTATAGTCCGTCCAGACGTAGCATTTACTACCGCTAAACTCTTATAATTCCTTACAAATCCCTTACCAAAGTATATTAAAGCAGCAAAGCAGGCTATAGCCTACTTATATAGCACCCAGCACCTTATAATCTAATATAGAGGTCTGGGTAGTACATATAGGGTATAGTATTTAGTTATTACTAGTAATACTTTATTTACCAATAATATTAATACAAAACACTCCTTACAGAGATATCTATTTATACTCTTCAGCAGTACAATTAACTAGTAGGCTTTATAGCAGGATATAGTAATAACTTCGTCTACTAAAGCTAAGCTTCTAATACTAGCCCTAATAGGCAAGGAAGTAATAACACTCCAATACTTCTTTAATAATATTTAGCTAGAGCTCGGGGGTATATAGCAAATCTTCTATAACAATACCTAGACAATCCGTCTTATAGTCAGCACTAATAAATATATTAGTACTAAACTTCGTTACATTAATATCTATAACCTTTAACTATATTAGAAGCATACTAAAGGATTATTTAAGGTTATTTACCTTCCAACAGTATATATACTAACGGATAAGCTTACTAAGAATCTCCCTTACTATAAATTTAAGAGATTTAGGGCACTTTTAAATTTATAGGACACTTTTCCAATTATTATACAGAAGGAGTACAAGAAGATAGCCTAAACAGCTCTATTAGGGGAGTAAAAGCTCTTAATAATAATAATAAACTAATAAAATATATAAAAAACCCCTCCCTTTATAACTCCAGCAACTCTTTATAATTAGACTCCTCCTCGGAATCCACCAAACCCTCCCCTATAATATTAAATAAAATATCTATCCCCTCTAGGAAATAATCCCGGAGGGTATTAAAACCCGCTATAAAATACAGCCGGGCAGTAACCCAGCACACTAATAGCTCCTCTTAGGCTAATCCCTCCTTACTAAGGGACTACCCGGGGGTAAGGTTATAGGCGTAGGCTGCGCCGAGAGTACCAGCCTTACCCTCCTTCTCCTCCTCTTCCTCTTCCTCCCCCTCCTTTTCCTCTACACCAGCCTTCTTCAATACTATATATAAGGTATAACGGATCTTAATAAACTCCTTTTATCTAATATTAACGTATATTATATAAACTAATATAAATAAAGAGCGTTAAACTTTATTATTATATTCCTAAAATCCTTTTCTGAATTCCCCATATACTCGCATCTCAGCCGCAACGTAGGCAAAACGCCCAAAACTACCACCAATCGAAAGCTCTCGAAAAACCCTAACTAGCTATACCAACTACAACCGTGTACGACCCGTTGTACGGGCGTGGAGGGCAGTAGAAAGCCGGGAAATTCGAGTATGGCCGACTGGCGGTCAGACTCCTCGCCCCTTACGTACGGACCACCCCGCATACGTGACCCAGCGCGCTACCCCCGCCAACGCCACCTGTGGCTGCCGGGCTAATGGAAGCCGACGCTTCCCCCCCGGCAGCCTAGGGGGAGGCAGCAGCCTAAGCCAACCCGCCCCCCTAATCAACCCAACCAACCTAGACGACCTAGCCCCGGGCCCCGAAGCCTCAGAAGACCCCCCCTACCCCGAAGGAGATTCAGGACCTCTGGAGCAGCTTGCTAGCCCTGGTGCCGGCTACACTCCAGGGCACCAGCAGCAGTATCGCTAATAAGATCAAAGAGGCCTATAGGGCTATAGGAAAGGCCCCCGAGAGCCCTACCCTATACCCGACCGGCCTACCTGAACAGGACCTATAGAAGCTTATTGCTAAGGAGGTTAAAAAAGCCGTAGGGGAGGCCAACCGCTAGAAACCCCCTACCAGGACCTAGGCTAACGTAGTAGCCGGAGGGCCCCCAGGGGAACTCCCGGCCCCCTAGAAGGTAGTCCCCCCCCACGCGGCCCGCAAACTTACTGTTCGAGGGGCGGAAATGCCGGCTGACCTAGCTGTAAGAACCCCTGCCCAGGTGGTCCAGGCAGTCAATTAGGCTGCGGGCAAGGCAGGCGCAGCCCTAGTAGCTAGAAGGCTCCCTAGCAGGGATATTATCCTTATATTCAGCGACCTAGCTACTAAATAGTAGTTCTTAGCTAACCGGGAGAAGTAGCTTCAAGAGGTATTCAGCCCGTAGGCCCGGGAGGTAATAAGGACCTTTGTAGTCTTTGTGAAAGGGGTCTACCGTAGGGACCTAGAAGGCGTTACAGTAGCTGAATTCTAGTGGGAGCTAGGCTTCTAAAGCGTTAACAACGTTACAATCGAGCTTCCGAAAGCTAAGGGCTATACTAGGGCTAAGGTGCGTATAGCCCTAGCAGACCTAGGCGAGGCCATTAAAGCCTGCAAGGAGGGGCTACTTTAAAGGTCCTGGCTCTATAATTATAAGCCCTACTAGGCTGTCCTGAACCCAACCCAGTGCTTCAAGTGCTGGAAATAGGGGTATATCCAACGCTACTGCCGAAAGGAGGCCCTCTGCCCGCACTATAGCACCAAAGCCTACGGCTAGGGCGGAAAGGAGGGCAAGGCTGACTGCCCTACCCTTAAGGGACTCTAGCCCCCCTAGTGCCCCGCCTGTAGGGGGAAGCATTTAGCCCGGGATAAGGAATGCCCGGCCCGGGCTGAGGCAAAGGCTAAGGCTAGGGAGGCCTACGCCTTCCGGCCGAGGACCTTCGCGTAGATGGGGGTCACAGGGCCCGACCCTTAGCCCTAGCCCTAGGCCTAGCCCTAAGCCTAGCCCCAGGCCTAGCCCTAGGCCTGTACCTGGGCCCTGACTACCGCTGCCGGGGACGAGAATAGGCTATATAGCCCTAAAGCAAACCAACTACGGAAACGGCCTCGAGGGAGGCCTAGTAGCGTAGCGGTAGCTGGGCGTAACCCCTTACAACTACGTATCGACCTAGGGTTTATAGGTTCGAGCCAGACCTCGGGCATAGTTTTTAGGTTCTTTGGGGCGAATCGAGCCGCCGACTAGTTAGCTACCTAACCTACCAACCAACTAGCTACCTAGCCTACTAGCTAGCCGGCCACCCAGCCTACTAGCCAGCCGGCTACCCAGCCTACCTAGCCGGACCCCTACCCCCTAGCCGCCCTATAGGACTATGATAGTAACCATCCTATCATAGAACACCTAGGGGAATAAGGAGACCTTCGAGACCCTATTAGAAGAAGTACGATTCGACCTCCTCGCTATTTAGGAGCCCTGGATCAACCTGTATACCAAGTCTATCTACTGCCCTAGAAGCTCCCGATTCTACCTAGTCCATAAACCCGGCGCTAGGGCAGCCCTATATGTAACAAAGCGCTATAAGGTTAGCTAATGGGACTATGGGGTAGAAGATCTATGGTGCTGGGTACGGCTGGCACAAAGCCTAGAAATCTGGTTAGTCTACAACCCCCCGGCGACCTAGGAGGCCCTAGGCCAGCTACTAGACCTCCTAACCCCCGAGGGGCCAGTAGTCCTAGCAGGGGATTTCAACCTCCACCACCCCTACTAGGATTGCTACAACCGCCTAGACCGCGAGGCCGAACACCTGCTAAACCTAGCTATACAGTGGGACCTAGAGCTCCGGACCCCCTGCGGGGCCACCACCTGGGCCCCCCAGGGCAGGAGGCAGGCCCGGCCGTCAACCATTGACCACATCTGGGCCTCAACAGGCCTAAGGGGCTCCTACTACGGAATTAAAACCCGGGGACGATCAGACCACTACCCACAGGCCCTAGAAATCCTACTAGGCCAGCCCCAGGAGGAACAGGCCACCCGGCTACCTAGGTGGTCCTGGGGGATGATGGATAAGAAGAGGGTAGAAGCCGAAGCTAAAAACCTACCCCTGAAAATAGGCCTAAGGACAGGAGAACTTGCTAGGAAGGCTAAAACCCCCTAGGGCCTAAAAGAGGCGTTTGATCAACTAATAGAAGAGCTATAGGCAATCGCTAAAAGCTCCACGCCTAGAAGAAAGCCAAACCGAGGCTTCCAAGCCCCGTGGTGGTCCCCCGAAATCCGAGACCTACGCCGTAAGGCTAGGGAGGCCGAGAGGACCTACAGGGCGGTCACGACCCCCGAAACCCGTTCAGAGCTCAACAGGGCTTCCAAAACACTCTCCAAGGCTATACGAGCCTCTAAAACAGCCAAGTGGAGGGCAACCCTCCGGGAGGCTCAGGACAATCAAGCCCTCCTCTGGAAACTCGAGCGCTGGGCTAGGCTGAAAAGCTTCGCCCCTGTAGACCCCCCGAAGCTACCGGCCCTCAGGGACCCCTACGGGGGCCCCGATCTAACGACCTTCGAGGCCAAAGCCCAAGCCCTAGCCGGCCGATTCTTCCCCAACCCACCAGCCGACCTTTCAGATATCCAGGACCCTGCCCTCACCCACGAGTGGCCTAGCAGCTTCGAGATCAGGCAACAGGTCACCCCTGAGGATATCCTCAAGGCCCTACAGGAGACCGCTCCCTGGAAGGCCCCAGGGGAGGACCTTCTGCCCACAGGCCTTCTGAAAGCCTGTGGCCGGCCACTAGCCCGCGTTCTAGCAGTCCTAGCCACAGGATGCCTCCGGCTAGGATGGTTCCCCCCGAGGTTCAAAGCCGCCAAGACTGTGGTGCTCCAGAAGCCCGGAAAGCCCCCGGCCACGTACCGGACCCCCGCAGGCTACAGACCTATAGCCTTGCTACCTACCATCGGGAAGGTTATAGAGGCTATAGTGGCGAAGAGGGTCACCGAAGCAGCCGAAGCGAACGACCTACTACCCGAGGAGCAGATGGGCAACAGGGCCCATAGATCTACGGAACTGGCAATACGGCTAGTGGTGGCCCAGGTTCAGGAGGCCTGGAGGCAGAAGGCTACCGCCTCCCTCCTCCAGCTAGACATTTCAGGGGCCTTCGATACAGTAAACCATACCAGGCTACTAGCCACCCTCAGAGAGCTAGGCTACCCACGGTGGCTGGTCCTCTGGGTAAGGGCCTGGCTAGCCGACCGCTCGGCTATCCTCTGGTTCGACGGCAGGGCCACTGAGCCCCTCCCAGTAAGGGCCGGAGTCCCCCAGGGCTCCCCGCTGTCCCCGGTGCTGTTCCTCCTCTATATTAGCACCCTATATAGGGCGCTGAAAGAGGAGCACCCACACCTGGGCATAGTGGGTTTTGCAGACGATACTAATCTTCTAGCCTTCGGGAGGACCCCTGAAGTCAACGCCCGGCAGCTAGAGAGGGCCTGGGACACCTGCCTACAGTGGGCAAAAACCCGGGGAATGGCCTTCGCAGCGGAGAAGAGCGAGCTGATCCACTTCAACAGGGGCCGAAAACAGTGGGATACACCGGTCAACCTAGCCCTCCCCCAGGGGAGAGGGACCAGCCCTATACAGCCCACCCAGTCAGCCAGATTCCTAGGGGTCTGGTTGGACTGGAGGCTCTCCTGGAAAGCCCACAGGCAGGCTGTTGAGGGGAAACTACGGACTCAGGAGTTCGCCCTCACGAGAATTGCAGCAAAAACCTGGGGCCCAGGCCTAATCCGGACCCGGGAGGTGTATACTAAGTGCATACGCAGTGCCCTAGCCTACGGCGCCTCCAGCTTCCACACGCCTACCCCCCCCGGGGGGAAGCCTCAGGGCGTGGCTCAGGGCCTAGGCAAAGCCCAAAACCGCGGTTTACGGGTGGTTACAGGGGCTTACAGGGCCACACCTACCCATACCCTGGAAACCGAGGCCTGGGTCCCCCCCCTGGACCTCTACCTCAACAAGCGACTTGCAGACTTTGAGAGGCGGATTCAACAACCGGTCCTTCCAGGGGACCGGAGGCCTGCGGAAATTATAACCAACGCCTGCCTCAGGCTCTACAGGAGGTTCAGAAAGCCTAGGAAGAGGAGGGGCCCCCGGGAGGCCCAGGGGCCACAGGGGCCTACGGAGGTCGAAAGAAGGGCCCTAGTGGCCAAGCAGTGGGCTAGAGGGAAGCCAACGGAAAAGGTGATTCAGGAGGCCTGGGAGGAAAGGTGGAAGCAAAGGATTCAGGCACAGGGCAGGCGAACCGGGAGGCCGGCAGATTGGGACCCCCCCGACCTTTTATTTACGGACAAGGCCCTAGCCCGCCACCAGGGCCTAACCAAGGCTCAAAGCTCCCTACTTACCCAGGCTAGGGCGGGGGTTATAGGCCTTAGGGGCTTCCTTTTCAGGGCTAAAGTCCCCGGGGTCAACACCCCCTACTGCGCCTGCGGGCAGGGCGAGGAAACCGTGGAGCACTTGGTGGTTTGGTGCAAACACCCCCCAAGGCCTAGACCCTGGGACCCCCGGGCGATTCGAACCCGCCTAGACCTCTACTACGTACTGCGTGGCAGGGGCGCTAGAGCTCGAAGGCTTGCAAGGGGGGTGGTGAACTGGCTTCTACAGTCGGGAAGGCTTCCGGAGTATAGGCTAGCTGCGAAGCTAGACCTAGGCTCCGGAGAAGACCCGGGCTAGCCCTGGCCAGGGGGGCTAGAAGGGCCCCCAGGCTAGTACTAGCCTAGCCACTCTTTTCCCTTTTCTTTTATAGTGTTTTAGATTCTTATTTCGTGATTCTAAAGGGCAGTTACAGGTTTTTTTTCACCCGGCCCACGGGCAGGGTTTTTCCTATATAATAGCTTGAGAGAGACCGGCGAGCCCTGACCAAGGGCACAGCAGCGTAGGAGAATAATAATAATAATAATATTATTATATTCCTCTAATATAAGTAAAACCTTCTCTATAAAAAAGGTACTAAAGATCCTTGCCTATACTAAACTTTAAAACAATTAATATAAACTAGCTTCGGATAAATAGAGCTTCTTAATATATAGGGGCTAATAGAGGTACTTACTAATAGTATAATACTAGTAATAGGCCAGTAAACTACATTCTCTATAAATATTATAGTATAGGGTACGTAAATAGCTGTAAAGGGTAGACTATATATAACCAAGGTAAGGGGTAGTATAAATAGTAACGGAAATAATCTTCCTCTTTTTACTATAAAGCATTATATATTAACTAGAGTAGGTCGCTAAGCTTTAGAAGTATAAGAAAACTATAGTACTTATATCGTAGAGGGAATAGCAGAGGACTTAGCCTAAGCCCTTTTAAACGTAGTAGGACCAGGGGCAGCGGGGATAATAAGAGTAGTAACCAACTCTTAGAGGGTAGGGGCAGTAATACCAGGCAGTAACAGGTACTTATTAGCTGCCTCGCAGCTAGCAGCAGCCTAACGCTCTTCTCCTTCGAAAAAGACGTTGAGGTTATAAAGGTTATTAGCCCTAAAAAACAGTATTTTATTATTATTAGTAGTAGCTATTACTATTATTTTTATTATTTTTATTATTTTTATTAACTTTAGAAACGGTTAGAGGGGCAACGATTTAAATAGCGGTGCGTAGTAAGGAAAAGTAGGGCCAACGAGCGGGGACCTATAGGGTAAAGTACAACTTTAACACTAGGTTACATATTACCACTACTATTTTAGGCAGTCAACATAGATCAGTCTACGTTAACTAGGGGGTATATTATACTAATAGACGCTATAGCCTTATCCTACGTAACTAGCACTAGCTTTATAACGCTGTTATCTTGCCCCCTATACTTCGGGGTATTTAAATACTCCGTTACCAAACGCTCCAGAAGAACTTCCTGGAGTTTCAGGCGGGGATAAATAGCTATTCTTTTACTCTATTTTCCTTTATATCTAGTATACGTAATTTAATACTTTCTTCCCTAACCATTTCCTACACCTGTAAGCTTGTGGCATGTCAGGCTTCAACGCCCTACCTAGCTGTAATCCTACAGTACCTGTATGGTGTATGCTTCAACGACAATAATATGACGGTGATTCCTCTCTTCTCTGGATCGGATTGGAAATGGGGAGTATCTAGATGATGGAACTAGTTAATGAGCAGAGGGAGTTCGAGACCAGGGCGCAGTCAGGCAGCGTAAATTGGAGTTGGGCAATGAGGCTGTGTCATGCAACCTGAGTGAGTGTTGGTTCCACGGAGCCCCGCTGTCGTACTGTGCACATTATCATCCGCAGGTAGGTATAGGTATGTATATACAAAAATTAGTGCTCACCTTGATTCCTCACTCAACAACACCAGATCAGGTTGCTCTCAACTAATTACCAGGCACAGAGTAATTAGTCGATAGCAATGATGAGACAAGCGGCGTGACCGAAGTCTGAACACTCACCCAACCCCTAACCGGGTGCTCCGTATCATTAGCATGCAATGAGATCGTATGAGGAAGGAAGGGGTCTGCCCAGGGTTGAGGAGGCTCGAGGTTCTGCTGTCGGATGAGGTCTGGAGGAACCCGAGGTGAGTGATCGTATGATGAGTACCGATCCCGAGGCTAAGTCTCAAC
Organism: Mycothermus thermophilus; assembly: GCA_011316235.1. Taxonomy (NCBI): domain Eukaryota; kingdom Fungi; phylum Ascomycota; class Sordariomycetes; order Sordariales; family Chaetomiaceae; genus Mycothermus; species Mycothermus thermophilus. Next base: position 119,931 of record QQBE01000028.1, on the reverse strand, counting down.
GCTAGCGACGAGGTGGAAGTGAGGCTACTTCTCAATTAATTACCAGATTCTCCGGTCTTATCGCCATCTTCTTCTGATGCCCAACATCCCACCAGCCTGGCTCTAGCAGAGGGGGAATGGGAATACTGCGAATTAACTCACGACGTACGAAACGCCCAGGACGGTCCAAGATACCCAATACGTCTTATATATCTCTGTCAATTGAGTTCTTATCCTACTTTGTTGTTGAATCAAGCTCGATATTTACGATGATAAGATGGAAGTCAACAAATCCCAGCTATGTGAACTCGTTTGGCGACGTTAAGTGTGAGCAAGTCCACGGACACGGGCTTCTTCGATTCATGGTCTGGTTTGTCTCCCCTGGCAGCGAGGTAGACAACGTCTGGAGTCGGCTTCTGCCATCTCTGCATTCTTTGATCCAAGAATCACAGGCGACGCTCCAATCGCAGCAAGAAGGACCGTTGAGCAGCCCGCCGTACGCGCTCGAGGGTTACCTCATCGGACCTACTAAATCCCATGCTGCACCCTACGTCTGTGTATTATCCCCGGCAAAATGGCATAGGAAGGCCATTTGCAAACTCCTCAAACAAAGCGCCCTGCTTGACCAGCATGGGTTTGAATGCCGCGGAGTGCACGGTGACCCGCAAGCTTGCACGATGAATCTTCGGCTATCCAATGATCAGATGAAGGATTACCACCTCCGCGTCAATTACTCGTCGTCCGAGCACTCGGTCAATGGCGCGGTGATCGAAATCTATCACGGTGGGACAGCTGTTGGAATGGCTACCCTTGGTGGCGTCGTGGATATTGAAGGCCAACTCCTCGGCATGACAGTTCGACATGCGTTCTTACTCCCCAATACCTCAGGCACAACACATGAGGCTCGATGGGACAGGATCAGCGCGACAGATGGCCTTGCAATCAGGACGTTCGAACTCGATTCTGAGGAGTCAGACGACGAGTTAGATCATGAGAGTCAAGATCATCACGTACAGGGCAGGCCTTTCGCAGCTGGTTCCGAGGCAATGAACGACAGCAATTCACGTAACTTGGAGTCGAGTCGCGACCACGTTGCCGACACATCGTTGCTCACTATCGCAAGAGAATTGCCGAACTACACCGCTATGGTGGCTCCGGATTCTGAGCTAGACTGGGCATTGATCCAGATCCCAGACCTCGTTCCCAACAAGCAGTTCTCCGAGCCTTCCACGAGTTTGTCAACTCAGCGAATTCAAATCAAGACCCCTAACCAGCTGCTTGGGGCAAATCTTGGGGCGAAAGGCCTCTTCGGAATTCACAATATCTTGGCTCCTCAGATAGTCATGGTTGCATCAGTTCCCAATAACACAGGCCCTGAACCCGGTTCATCAGGCTCCTGGGCCATGGAGATGGCCACGGGGAACTTTGTGGGCATGCTGATCGGATCATGCCCGTCATTGGGAAGTGTATATATCCTCTCTATTGAGGATATTATCAACGATATCAACCAACATATTGCTCGGACGCCGACACTGCCGACCTTACCCGCCGAGTTACGAACCACGCAAAATATCGCGTCCTTGTCAACAGCCCATCAATCTCCTTTGCCCCAACCACACTCCTGGATACCAGATGTGTTGGAAAGCACTCATGGGGGCTTCAGCTCACCTTTCTCCTCCGAAGATGATTTTGACCCTGAGCTGATCCTCTCCGGCCTCATCAATCCGATATACTCTCAACCTTCCCCGGAATCAATGCTCGACTCTCACAGCTCTGCGTACGTCCCAGACGATATGTGCTACAGGCCGCCCTCCGATGATGAGTCTGACATCACTCTTCACGATCACTCAACATATGGTCGGTGATGGGGATCGAACTTCGTGCCTTTCGAACATCATTCGATGGAAGTTGGATCAATGGAAGTTGCCGTTCCCGACTCACCCTCCCGTATGTCAGTCGACTTCGACGGCGAAGAGTACCTTGCTGGGTCACAATACAACGTCCCAACAACCTCTGGATATCAGCCCGACAATGACTCACTGTCATTACATAGTTTACATATTTGGGAAAACGTCCAGCCTGGTCAGATTCGTCGAGCGGGCCGTCGCCAATGGCGGAGTCACTACTGGGAGAATGAAGATAGAAGTATTCTTGCATACACAAGTATCTCCGTGGGACCAATGGACCTCTCCTCACATGCGCTGGATCGGACGAGTCAGGATCAGTGGGACTCTGAGAGCAATCAGAAGGGCCCGGAAGCCCGAATATATACACAGAGAGGGTGGCGCCAGGTGGGCCGTCTGGGCTGTCAGAGATGGAGGCTGAGAGCCGAGGTTGGCTGACTCAGCCAGGCTCGGGCCCAAACCGGCCATATCCTGTCATACGATTGCTCTGTTCGAGTTGCACCAAAAAGTATCTTGATTTAACAACGTACTATCTAATATCGTAACTTTTAAATTGGCTCTGAAGCATGTTAGTGCATTTATTACTCAAGTAGCCCGTTGGTTGACAGCGAGGGGTCAAATTGGCTAAAATCTTACACGCATTATTACACAGCGCAGGGCAGCTTACTTGCATGGAGGAGATTCGGAACAATGCGTGTAATACATGAGAAGTGTCCTTGACGGTCGAGAAGTTGAATGGAACTGACTGAGGGGTTGGGCACCAATGCAGAACCAGGGGGTTGCCGAGCACGTGGAGGAGGAAGGAAGAAGATGTGAGTGAAAACGGGGGCGCGGACCGAGAACAAGACAAAATCATCAAACCCTACCCCATCTCACACAGCGAGAGCTGGTGGATGTTTTCTTTCCTGAAGGCATCCTATCCTTGGTACCTCTCTCTCAGTCGTCTGAGTTCCAAACCCCATCAAACTGGGCAAGCCAGAAAGATTCCGAAGACAACAGCATTATTCGTTCACTTCACCACCCATTGCGATGGCAGACCCAGATCCTGAACATCTCACCGGTGACCGGGAGTCGGCATTGGGGAACACCAAAGCTCGTCGAGGGTGGAGGTCAAGCGTGCAAAACATAACACACGCATTGAAACGGACGTCAATATCCCAGAGTTACGCCAAATCTCTTGGTCCCCTCATTAAAAAAAACAAGGCACACGGTCTGGATCTGTTTTGTTCATCTGGTCCGTGGCCCAGAAAAGTGAGGTGGCCGAGACTTGGGATCGACTGTCCGAGTCACTGATTACTTTGATCGATTCATCCCACGCCTACATGGAATCTCAGAGACCGCCAAAAGAACCTAGGAACCCAGGATACGCCCTCGAGTGTTTTATTATGGGGTCTTCCGAGGTCGACGCAACTCCCTGTGTTTGTGTCATCTCAGAAGCCGAGTGGTTGAGGAAGGCAATTTGCAAGAGAGTGAGGAAGAGTCGCCTGCTCGATGCACACGGGTTCAGCTGCCGCACAATGCCCAGAGATCCTCGCCCTTGCACCAACTTTTATTATCGCCCATGGCTCGACACAGATGAATTAGAGGGGTTCGACTTTGACATCCTTTCTCGGAGCGAAAAAGCTAAGGGCGGCGTGCAAATTGAAACATTCCCCGATTCCGATTATTTTGACGCCGATGACGGTCGAGCGACGATCGGCGGCATGGTGGAAATTAATGGGCAGCTCTATGGCCTGACCGTCCGACACGCCTTTCTGATGGCACAGTCTATCGACAAGGACATGGATTCAACAATCCCACGGGACAGCAGCAAGGGTGCGACTGACTTCGATGCGAACCTCAAGTTCGATTTCGACTCCGACTTTGAGGATGACGATGATGACTATGACGACCCGGAATGGGTTCTCTGGAACACTAGCCGTGACGATGCGTATGGGTTGATTACCAGGGAGGATCTGAAGCTAGCAGGGCTTGCTGTGGATGAAGATGAGAACTTGGAAGGGTTTATTGAGGGTGACGGGTTTATGAAGAGTGAGGACACGGAAGCGTTTGCTGAGGATGAAGATATGAATGACCGCGATGGGTTCCTTGAAAACGAGGGTGCAAGCGAGGTCGACGCCAATAGTTACTCGCACCAGCATACCCGGGGTTCAGGGACAACGGACCCAATCGACGACACGACACTGGGAGGCAACAACAACAGCTCTGGCTCCCGACTGAAACCCAGCAAAACCAAAAGGACTGAGGCTGGTCCCAGCCCGAGCTCCGCAACCACGAGCACTCGGACTAAACGCTCTCTTTTTGAGCACGCCCAAAGATTACCACCCTATGCTGCCTTCATCTGTGTGAAGTCCAGATTGGACTGGGCATTGGCCAAAGTTGGATTATCTTTGGAAACGTCTCCTCGGAAAGCCATTCCCGTCAGTGACAAGCGAGTCGGATCCGTCTGGGTCCATACACCCACGACGGTGCTGGAAGGATATCTCAAATCACAGGGGATCTTCGGAGTCCACAACGTCTTACCTCCGCAACGGGTCTTGCTATGTTCCATGCCAGACAGGATCCCTATGGCTGGAGAGTCCGGCTCCTGGGCATTTGACACCTGGGGAACATTTCGGGACGAGTTTGTGGGGATGCTGATAGGATGTTGCCCCTCGAGACGCAAGATGTATATCCTCCCTGCTCCAGCTCTTAGGGATGACATCGCCCAACAGTTGGGACTGGACCGAGGAAGCATCAGTTTCTTTGCATTCTTGCCCTCCTCTACCGAGACTAGCAAGGAATGAGCGCCTTACCCTATGTTCTGTTGTCTAGGTTCCGCGGAGCGTCGGTGAATTAGGGATGACGGTGATGGTGGACTGAGGGGTGGTGATAGCTCCCCTTCTCAACTCCTCAGGCTCAGGAGGGTTGTCGACAAGAGCATTCAGAACGCTGCGGTTGGATCTTTTGATATTGTTTGTAGTGGCAACTAAGATCAAGGTGCTTCGACCACTCCATGTTACCAATGTGTCCCTGGCAGCGGTCCTTGGTTGGATTCAGGAATCCCAGGATGGGAAGTATGGCTTGCTTCGCTCTCCGGGCATGTAGTAGAATAACGTCAACTCATTTTGGCGAGTTGCAGTTGATCCACGGCGACAAGCTCTGGTTGACCTGGGTAGAAGAAGTGATGGAAGGCGATAATTACTTCTTCTAACGACTGATGTTTCCTTTGCTATGCCCCGCCTTGAGAGTGAGAGAGGGGTCTCGATGCCATAACCCTAACCTGATCAATCTCCAATAGTGTCACGTGATATCGCGCGCAATGATTTTCCTCCTATGAATGACTTGCCGCGATGCTACTACCAACGCAGGCACCATCGCGTTGGTGGGGCAACATTGGACCCAGGAGAACCTACTTGACGATGGGTTTGCGTCTTCCCAATTATCCCGGATTTCAGTGAGGGGGTTCCCATAAATTCCCTTCTACCTGAATACCAATCGCCAACTAAGCGGTTCTTCGGCTTGTCCTGGAAACCAGCAACCACCAACCCGGCCATCATGAGTTTGATGAACCTTCCCGACGAACTCCTGGACAAGATCGCCAAGCACTTTACCCAATGCCTGGTTGATCCGGTCGTTGGCGACAATGATCCGCCACCCGAAAAGCTCGCCAATTCCGAGGAGGACGATTACGCGCGAGAGTTGCGGCCCCATCTACTTTCGTTAACTCTCACCAACCGGCGGCTCAACCTCGTTGCGACCCCGCTGCTTTACCAGACCATCCGGATCCGCGACCTCCCCGCCTTGTACTTGGTCACCCGGACTCTGCTCGAAGCGCCACATCTTGCCACGTATGTCCAGGAAGTCTCTATTTTCGTCGACCTTGGATGGCCCGCGAAAGATTTCGACCAACAGAAGAAAGACGCCCTGGAGGGTCTCCTGGGCGCACTGCGCGACAACAACCAAGTCTACAACACGTTCTCTCGTATTGCGGAGCCGTTTCCTGTCCTGCGGAGGATCGTCGACGAAGTTGCCGAGATGAACATTGACGACATGGCTAGCTTCGACAACCACAACGGAACTTACCGCGATAACCGGCGCTATTTGAAGGACATTACGCAAGTGACTTGCATCCTGTTGCTGCTGCTCACATCCAATGCCGTCAACCTTCAGTTGGGCCTGCCCAGGTCCTTCAGCGACGACTCGCTCTACAGGGCATTCGTGACCTCCCTGATGCAGGATGTAGCCCTGCCACGGCTAAAGCAGTTGTCCCTCATCCCAAACTACCCATATTTCAAGTTTTCCATGATGTGGCCAAGCAGTCTCCCGCAAAATCTTATGCTCGGTCGAGCTATCAAACATATCGACATCTTTGGGGCCAGCTTCCTGGATCATGAGACACTAGTGAGGGACGCATGGGCACATGTCGAGACATTGCGCCTCGAGGCGTCACACTTTTCGGGTGTGTGGCTGCATGAGCTCTGCAAAGACGGGGGCGCTCCGCGGCTCAAAGACATTAGTCTTGGTTTCTCAAGTACCTCTGGCAACGAGACGAAGGTCAAGGACTTGCGCGGACCTGGGATGAACGACGCGCTGAGCTTCCTAACCCACACGCTTCAAAAACTGCGACTCCGGCTCAAGCCTAGCATCCCAAACGACGAGCCGCATCTCGGAATGCAAGGAAGGCTCGCTTGTCTCTCTTCCATGGAGGTTCTTACCGACCTCGACATCGACGCACGCTCTCTCTTCAATTCCCTGGACGACATGTACAAGAGCAACATCTGTGACAGGTTGCCGCGGTCCCTCCGGCGGCTCACGTTGTTCGAACCGCTCATGCCTCCAGAGGAGAACAACGATCGTGCTCTCGCGTTTGACAACGACCCCTATTGGAACTGGATGGAACCTGACACGACACCGGCCATTGGTCCCGATGGAGGCAGTTATCAGGAATATCTGGAGCGCGCATTTTTACAGCTTGTCTATGAGAGTGCAGACCGGCTTCCTCACCTGGCAAGTGTGACGATCATCCGGCGCGACACCTGGAACATCAACCCGGAGCTCGGGAGGTGTCTGCGTTCGGTTTCGGTTCACCCGGATCTATCAACGTTTCGCTTGTGGACGTTCACTCCCCAGAGGCCATAGATGAGGATGAGAGCAGTTGTTGGACCGAGTTTGTCGAAGTAAACGTTACTACGCGACATGTGTGCGATAATGTGGCTGTTCCTGACATTCGAGAGAGCCCAGGACAAATGGCGAAGTGAGGTTCAAGTACCGCGTAGCTTTTACTTACTCCTGGGAGCAAGCCCCGGATGCGCCTCGATAGCCTTTGAGTTTGAGCCGAAAGTATGCCGGCGACATCGTTGCCCTATACAAAACTTCAGCCACGGCGTCGATGTGATAAGTAAACGGCAGACCCGATAAACAAGGGAGCACCCGATACTCGATCCGTCCCCGAGAGTTTCAATCTTGCCTTAACATTGCACCATGTGGTATATTGAGCGTCCGGGTCACATCTACGTACATACATCTCTACACCCAGATATACATGTAACATCATACATCGCCTAATCCTTCAGTTATCTCATTCAACCACATGATGTCCACATCGATCTTGGTATCGACATCCCGCCCATCCATCCATAACTACGAATAGAACAAAAGGAATGTGGTATCACAGAAAAGACCGTGTCCAACGAGGTATCCTCCAACCCAGACCAAGAACACAAAGATTCCCATCCAACATTTCCCACTCATCCCAACGCCACGCCATGATCGAACAAATGCAAGTACCTTAAACGAGAAAGGAACAACTGATCCAGAACACCAACCCACCGAAACCCAATACACACCCAAAGATATTCCCAAAAAGACAAAGAAAGAAATAATCCAGTTAGGTATTACAAATCTCACGCCCCCTCCCCGCCTCCAAACACCCCCGAAACATGCTCCGCGTGCCACGTCAAAAAGTCGCCCAGGTCGTGGCTCAGATTGAACCCCATCGGCACCATGTACTCGTTGCCCTCGACGTCATGGCTCACCACCAGGTCCATCATGGGACTTTGCGGGAGGCTGTCCATGCTCGGGGAGCGGGTGCGGCGCGTGGGTGTCGTGGTGGCCTGACCGGGCATGGTGGACGAGGTGATGGCGTAGTTATTGCTAGCAGCGAGAGAGGAGGCGGCGTGGTGGCTGCTGAAGAGGCTACTGGCGTGGTTCATGCTGCGGGGACGCATCGGGGTGATGGGAGCCGTGGTTGCTTCATAGGGGGGAGGGGCGAGGAAGTTATTAAGCTGCTGCTGTTGCTGCTGTTGCTGCGGCTGCTGGAACTGGGTATATTGCGGAAGATTGAACTGGTACTGCGGCTTCGTCGTCTTCTGTACTGCCACCGGCTGGCCGAACGCGATGCTACTTGCGCTGCGGCGGTGGCGAGCAAACGCCTCAGGTGCGGGGCCTGTCGTTGCGGTAGGGTAGAACCGGCCGACGGAGTCGGTGTTAGGCGCAACCGCTATCGAAGGAGGGTCGATACGCCGGAAGGCCGGGGCGGCGCCGCCAGCAGTGCTGGCGCCCGAGCTGCTGCTGCTGATGCTGCTCCCAGGGGTCCGCGGCATGACCGGCGTCCAAGAATAGATCGAGGACCGCAGCGCCAGTTCGCCGTTCGGGCTAGGCGGAGGGCCGACGAGGGCTCCCGGGCCCATAAACCCAAAACTTTGGAACCAGGTCGTCAGCTCCTCGAGCTCGTCAAGCTCGCGCTCGGAGGGCCGTGAATAGTCAGTCGGCTCGCTGAAAAAGTCGCCCGCGCCGCCCAGGATCGCCATCTGGAACGCGGTCCAGTCGAGCGTGTCGTCCACGGCGGCAGCCGGATTGTCGATGTTGAGTTCCTCCTTGTCCAGCCGGATCGGCCCGTGTCGGAACGTCGGCATCGTCATCGTGTAGGGGTTACTGGCCAGGTAGATGTACTTGTCCGATTCCGGGAAGGAGAACAATTCCGCCCTCGCTTTCTCATTGTTATCGCTGGTCGGTTTCCCCTTGCTATCACTGGCCGGGGCCGACTCTTCGGCGGCCGCCGTGACGACGACTTCGGGGATCGTGGGCAACGGGGGCAGCTGTCGGCTCGGATTCCGGCGATGGAGAGGTGCTTTCTGGGGTGGGTTGATCGGCACGGCGGTCAGCTTGGCCGCGGTGATTGTCGGTGCAGCCGCCGTTGTTTGCTGATCATCGGGTTTGTTTGCAATGGGTAGTGCCTCCTCCGCATTGCTGTACGGCTTGTTGGTAGGCGAGTCTGGCAGTGTAACAGACTCCTGACCAGGTGTCGGGTATTTGCAGGCTTCGCCCTCGGGCTGTGGGGCATGCGTCACTGACAGGCTGGTCGGTGCCTTGCTCTCTTCACGATCGGGCTTCTGCCCCAAATTTTCCGTCGATTCCCGCGGAGCTGCCGTATCCTTGGTCGTCGTCTCAGTGTTAATGGCGAGGGTAGGTGGCTTGGTCGATTCAGAGGCCGGCGGAGGCGTGGATTTCACGGGCATGGTTGCTGCCTTCTTAAGATCCGGGTGTGTAACCCCCAACTCGAGCGGCTTCGTCCATGTGGCGGCACGGCTCCTGCGGATTTCTCGCAGCGTGCTCTCGGGGAGCATCTCGTCAACCTCGATACGGTTAAACAGACGGATGCTGAACAGGTCCTTGGCGCTTTCGGTCAACTGCAAGATGGAAGACTGGCGAGCGGTGGCGCGGGGCCGCCGGCGGGCCTTCTTGGACTTTGCACGCTTCGGCCGCGTGCCCGATGCCAGACGGGCCTGCGCCGGCGACAGCGGACTGCCCGCTTTGGTAGCTGACTTGACCGACCTGACAGATCCCCCGCTCCGGCGTTTCTGGGATTTCCGGCGGGCGGGCGCCGACCCGGACAACCGGTCTTTCGGCTTGGGGAACTTGGCCAGCTCGCTGTCTGAGAGCTTGGCGTGGCTGATGGATTGCTGCGGTGGTGGTAGCGCCGTGCCGTCCGCGGCGTTAGGGACAAGAGGTGGGTTAGGAACAACAGGTTGCTGTGATAATGACGGCGCAGAGGGGATATCGGCGGCCGAGCCAGATGGCTGGGTTACCGCGATTGCGTCCGGGGCAGGGACATGCCCGTTGCTGGCTGACTCGAAAGTTCCTGGTGCCGTGTCAAGCGGCGTACACGGGACTTCCGGCATCATGCTGATGTGCTGGGGAGAAGCCGGCGGGGTCGGCTGCAGAAAACGAGAAAAAGGACTCCTGCTCCGTCTCCTAGATGCCTTGTGATCCTCCGGGCATGACTGGGGCTGGAGGAGCGGGCTTCTTTGTGGGCTCCTTTGTGGGCTCGGAGCCGTTGTGATTGGCATCGACTCGGAGCGTCGGGGCGGCGAAGACTGCGGACTCACCGTCCTGACGCCGTGCCCGAGGCCATTGTCAATGCTGGACAAAGAAGTGGTGGAAGACTGCGGCGTGTCGGGCAAGGCTGGACCGCACATGTGGTGAAAGTCGTCGCTCTGGCGAGGGACGTCGAGGCTTGGCTTAGACCGTTTCTTGATTGGCGGCGGGATCCACGACTTGATTCTGGTGAAGGTATCCATTTCGTCGTCGTAGAGGAAGTAGGATCCCTCGTAATCATCCGGCACATCTTGTTTCTTGTTGGGGCTCGGGATGAGCTTCTTGATGGACAACATGGTGGCGATTTTGGCTTTGCGGCCAGAGGACCTCGGTTCACATGCGGCGATCGACGAGAGGTGGAGGGAGGAACGATCACCACATACTGCCGTCGATATCGCCCCGCTGGACTACGAGATCATGGATGTTTCCAAATGTTGATTGATACGTGTGAGAAGAGGGGAAGTAGTAAGGCAGCGGGAGAGGGAGAGCACGAGGTCAACAAGAAACGCTGCGCCGTAGGCGCGAGCGGAGAGAGCGGGAGCTGCAATATTAAACCAGCGGCGCATGAGCAGGTCATTGTGGTGCAGCATTCCAGCCAGGTCCCTCGACGTCAACGGCGCCCGTTCGGTTCGCACCGCCCTGCGCCTTAATCTGGTTGGGGGGGACCTCATCGAGTGCAACGTTTACACTACGCCGAGGGTGGCGCTGACCAGAGCCAGATAGTACCGGCGAACATGCAAAGACAGGGGCCCCCAACACCACGGCCTAATGCCAAGATGCCGGGGCCGAGAGTCTGGGGTGAAGCAGAGATCCCCGGCATCTCGTCGGCCATGGTTCCAAGGCCCGCTGACCTCCATTATCTTCACATTTCTATTGAGAACCGGCCAAAAGACGGCTCCCGTCTCGCTATCTCAAACCGTCTTGACACTCCTATCTGCCTTGTGTTTGGATTGATCAACTGCTGTGGCACATTGTTGTAGACAGCTTCTATCTCGAACCGTCTGCCGGCCGTTTTAAAAGGGTATCACCCGGCGGGCGAGCTGAACTCGAGACGTCAGCACGGGGAAAAGAATTGAGCGAGCTGATGAAACCACTTGGTGAAAACCGTCGCTATGCTTCGTCGCGATGTTTCTAGCTTCAGATGAACCAATTGGTCGCGGCAGCTCCTTGGTTTCTGATGTTCACAGGCCATGGGATGAGTGGCTGCAGAATAGAGCGCCGCCCGCATCAAGCCATCGCCATCCCCTGTCGGACGCCGGGGACTAGGGCGCCTCCCGCGAACCAGCCCCGTAGGCAGCGAGAATAAACCCTGAAGTCTGCCAGATGGGCAGTTTTGCGGATGTCCGATATCCATCCCGCTACAACCCGCAGGAAAAAAGCGTTTTCGAAAGCGAGATGGCCCAGAGGGGAGGGCGTGTTCTTGAAATCCTGATGCCCATAGGCTCTACAGACTCAAGTGAGGGCCTTATGAAGTCCGAGATCGTGTCCCGCTCCAGAACGCACAGCTGCGGCAACCCCATCCTGCGTGCGACGCCGAGATGTTTTCGTTGTCCCTTCGGACAGCGGCATCGAGGTGACCGAGCCATGCTCTGAAAGGCTCGCGCAAGCAAAATGGATCGCCGTTTTCCCGCCGCTCTTTGGCTGGTGTGTCGAACGATTTGCCGTTTGTCACATACAGACAACCTGCAGGGCCAAGGACGGCGAGCAAATCGATACTTATCGGTTACGACCCAGCAGACTCGGATCGTGAGATCTTGAGGGGACGCTTTCGAGATCTCACGGCTGCTGGAATTCGCGCAGTGTACGGAGTAGGCCATTTTGGAACCAAATGACTAAGTGAGCATGTGCGCTTCGTACATTCGAGGCATACTGATGATGACAAAGATGCCCCGCGCTCACCGGAGGCCCGTAAGATTGTTGTTGCTGAGGGGCTCTCCGGGCAAGGAAGTGGACCTGATCGGGTGCATCGAGATGGCGCGGAGGGAAGCCGCTGCCCACCGCAGACATCATCCGGGCCGGCCCACATTGACTACTCCGTAGGCTCCTTCCCGAATCCTTCGGGGATCTCGAAATCGACGAGATCAACCTGAACACAGCAATCGAAATCATCGAACCATTTCAGTGATCAATGCCCCTATGAGCAGAGCACAACATGTCCTGGGCCATTTCAAAGGAGTTTTTTTTTTCGTTGCTGAGGGTCTTGAGAGATTGAACCGGACAACCTGGAAGAGCTGAGCTCTGTAAGCACGTGCACCACGAATCGGATTCTTCATAGTAAGCTGCTGACAGCTTGCCGTCTCATCGGACGAACCTCTACAAAAACAAGGTAATTCAGTCAGCACTTGAAGAAGCTAGAGTCTTCTGAGGCCATCAGCGATCATGATAGAGTTTCTCACGAGGATTTTCCGACCCGTCTCGCTGACAGAGCTTGTTGTTGAGGTTCAGCACCCAGACGAACGGCCGCACCCCACTTTGACCAAAACCTGTCGAGAGCTGCTCGATCCCTGCCTGTCTTATAGCCAGGTAGGTAAGTACCTGCACTAGCAGCATGGTCACGGACTAGCAAAAAGATTGTATGCACGGAGTAATTTGGAGCTTGATTCCACTACTCGGGCAACCGATCCCACCCGTCCTCCCTTCGCCCTCCCCATGAGTGAGTTCGGAGCTAATTTCTCAATTTTGGCCCCAATTCCATCCTCTCGAACCTGGGCCATCGCTCGTTGATCGGCCGCTGTAGTGTAAAGTTAGCGACCAGGCAGCGAATCTTGCCCTTGTCTCCTTCCCAGGGTACTCCGTAGCGCCACGTTGCTCCGTTCTCTTCGGGTCCGATCCTGGCGGCGGGAATGTCGCGCACCAAGCCCTGCAACTGCCGCCCTGTTGCATGCGCCCCGGACGCTGTGGCCAATCAGTTCGTGGTGTAGGGCAGCATCAAGCGCAGCAACGCGGAACGGCTTCGCCACAATGTTCACCTCCGAATGGAAGCACAAAATCCTACTGTGCCGCTAAAAATGGGATCTCCCGATCTCGTTGGGTTGCGCCGATGTGTGTCTGCTGGCAGCCGTCAGACAGGTCTGCTGCGTGCGCTCTGGAGACACAAGATCAAGCAGGGCTCGTGTGGAGGAAATCATCCCGCAGGCCATGGAGGAGGCTGGTGTCGCTGAGTCAACCTCGCCAACCGGTCCCCAGGTCACCTTGCGAACCTTGGCCGTGATCCATTCCGCCGGGCACCCCAAGGCAACAACATAACCCGTGGTCAGGTAACTATCCCCACCCAGGTTCTACAAGGCTTTGCGCTTTTGAACCCACGTCGGAAAGGCTCGACGCTGCTGCGAGGAACTCCTGGGCTAGCTGAGTTAAATCATTATGTTGTTGGGAATCCAATTTCGCCAAAAGGCTTTGCGACAATCCACTGCTTACTGTGTAAGACCTGCGCGGATCCGGTACCAGGGACGGCGCCTCACCCCCCAGGAGCCGGGATCCATGTCCGGGCAAGAAGACTCCACTCTCGGTTCCCGGACCCGGGTCCACCAACCCGGCCCGTGCCCGTCGGCCCCTGCTGCGGCGGGGCCCCGCGGCCGGGATCACGACCTTCCACATGGGCAAACCAACAGGGATGAGGACCTGCCAGCAACGGTCAAGCAACAAGACGCACCTTGGATCTCTCTAATCGAGGACGGGGAATCGAGGCGTTGACAAGTAAAATGTCTTGAAGCTCAGTCTCCCGCTTCACGGGTTTGAGATGTTACATTGTGCGGGTTAGACGTAGTCGTGCAATCTTCATGGTAGCGGCAGAGCACTCCTTCACACCTTGGATCCTTCCAACGAAACATGTAACATTCGATCTATTCAGGGCCAGTGACTCTGGCCGTAGCCCAACCACGCGGCCTAGTGTGTGCGGATATTGCACCTTAATATCTTCTGCGGAGAGTCGCGACGGCCGATGAAATCGTGTAGGATCGCCCAGACGGCCATACATAGTCCGAGGCCATCTCTCTTGCCCTGCGCTAGGTCGATCCCGCTTTCCGCCTCCCCCTTAAGCATGCCGCCATATATGGCTGTTGGAGCCCGGCGGCACGGCGTCGGATGGTCGGGGGCCCCAAGTGGTTGGGTCTCACTCGCTGTGAAGCCTGGTATGTCCGGGTAGGCGGAGTGGATATATGCTCCTCTGCCCACTTTGTCCATTCTTCGTTTTCCCTTTCCCTGGGTCATTGGATACCTTGGCCGCATTCGTCCCTCCTGATGGCACCAACCCCACACGCCTCTGCCTCCCCCTTTCCCGTCCACCAAGGGCATCATGGGAGGACGCCGGCACGGGACAGGGGCGGCGCATGTCCTGTCAGGGTTCCTCGATGCCGCGACGAGGCGTTCCATGTTCTAGAACCCGTCGAATCCCCTAGGAGAGGCTTCCATCAATGCCGCGCCATTCTCAAGCAGCTCTTTTAGAGAACCCCTTCCCGGTTCCAGTCTTCATGCCATTCGGTTGGGACCATCCTGCTCATGAGATGCGCCACCTGGGACTGCGAGGCGTCGGCAACATCCCCTGAGACTGATAGTTCAGCGTCGTGGTGGTGACGGTCACCTTCTATCCCAGCGACGGGACGATGGGCAGGGTGTCGTTGACACCATGATCAAGTCTGATGAACACTTCGACCCGGCTCAAGCCTCAAAGAATCTCATTCGCCCGCCGGATTTCTCGGGTCGTAGTCGTCTTGAGGTACGACATGGCCGCGTGCGTCGGCTGATAGGGGATTTTCTTTTCGGACAACACAGGAGGCGAAGGCGGAGGAGCAACGGTAGTGATAGCAGGCCGTTCGGACGGCCAGCGGCAGCATGATAGAGCAGCGCCGAGGCAAGCCATCAGCGCGCCGAGCGGGAAGCAAGAGGCACAGGTGTCGTTGGTGTTCACGTTGCTAATCTCGTCGAGCTTTTGGTAGTTGCGCGACATGGTTGTTGGTTGGGTTTGGAATAGGTAGTGTATGTGCTTGTCCGGGGTTGTCCTAATGTTTCGATGTGTGGGGGGCTGCGGAAGCCGATGTGAGTGTCTCCCTGAGGAAGTTTAGTGAAGACAGTGTTGATGAGAAAAGGTTGGGCAAGATCGTTCTTCAATGAGCAACCGCGAATGGCGGAAGAGTGGCTCAAATACGCCCTGGAGATCTCTGGAATGTTGCTTGTATAGAGACACATAGACATTGTATCACGGATATCATCAGCCTTGGAATTGACATGGCGTGGACTGAGCTGCAAGTCTGATATAAACACCAGCGATTGCGCACACCATCTTTGTGCTTTGCACATGTTGCGGCTGGACTTTTGGTCTGTCAAATGGGCTGCCACCATGCCAGTCCACGAAGTGCCATGCACATGGATATGTATCCTACGACCTCTTGTGGCCCTCCTCTAAGCCGCCGCTCATCGGGGCCGAGAACTCGGGATCTGCCCGAAGGGCGCACGAAGTGGAGGGTTGCGAGTGGTTCCAGTCTGTCGGGAATGCAGACAGTGTCTCGTCTGCGTGTCAGTTAACCTTGCTTCTTGATCGTGTGATGATGGTGTGGAGATATCCGAGGCGAACTGACACGCAATGCCTTTTCTGCACTCCTCTCGGCCGGTTTGTCTCAGCCTCGTCAACTCTGCAACCCCGGCAGAGTCGACATTTTGTCTTGGTTTGGGTACAAAGAGGAGATTTCTCCCCGTCTTGCGACACATGTCTTCGTGTCCACGACCATGCCGATATCGCACAGAATGGCGTCGCACAGAGAAGCGTGGTCCTTCACAGCTGAGCCTCAGGCCGATGACGGGTTTTTGTCATCTGCAAGCCCGCAGGATGACGAGCGTGGATGGCTGGTTGGGGCCGGACCTCCGGCCAGTGAGAATTCGGGATCGGCGCCACAGTTCGGGCTCGGGTCCTGCACTCTGCGCCAGAAGATTTCTAGCGTCTTGACAGAAGTGTGCCTCCTTGACTTGACCTTCGCTGCGAAGTTGAAGATGCTTCAAATTGTCATCAAGTTTGCCAGCCACAACAGTCCAATCTACTCGGCTGGCATGGGTGTGGCCGAGGCTGTGACCTGACCCCCTCGACTAGTTCAGAGCGGTTGAGCAAGCAGTTGATGAACTTTGGGTAATTCCCAAGCAAATGTCCAAATGGAAAGAACTTAAAGCAAGACACCACAAGCAGGCCATATCTTCTTCCAGTCGCCATCTCTTCTCCCACCACCTCGTTGGCTCTCACCAACCGGGTTGGACTCCCCATCGTCTCGCCAGACGCTAAGGCCAGCCTGACCCTCGTCTCTTGCCTCATCCACGCATCAACCTCGCCTGATCTCATTTAACCATCTTTTCGCACACAGCACAATCCAACCATCCAGAAATAGGAGATCCAAAACTCCCTCAGACGCATGCTAGATATGTCTTCCCATTCTGCCATTTTGCCAGGCTTCTCCCATCTGTGATCGTCAAGGGCTATCCAGCAGGGCATGTCCCCCCGTGGGTGGGGCAGACCACCACCATCCTCAACACCACCACCACGGGCCACGGCAAATCCCGCGCGGGTTGGTATCTTGAAAGGGAAAATCGGCTTGGGCATCTGTACGGCTGATTAGAGAAATGCCTTGATAGGTCCTCGATATTGATGGATACTGCAAAACGTACCCGGATGCAGACAGCAAGAGTGGGTGCTCTGGACTATCCGTCGCCCGAGATCTCCAGCAGAGGATGGTGATGTCATCTTGGTGTACTGCTGCCAGAAGAAGACACCTGCATGCTTCTGCATACACTTCTGCATCAATCGACAGTCCATGCCTGCCGAACAGGCAGGAAACTGCACGATTTCTGTGGGTGACATGTAGTTCTTTCCTCTGTAGGGCCGTCAGGTGATTGATGGTTGGTTCTGAACAGGCGCTGGAGTAGGTAGGGAGGTATTTTTGGGTATGAAATGTTGGATGTCGGACACCTTCCATAGAGGGGCTTAGTCACCATTAAGTCGGCGGTATACTCTAAGGGTTCACACGGATCTTCTTGAAGTGCCAAAGACCAAGTCTGGGAAACCCCCCTAGGCAGGCAATCCTTTTGACTCTAGCTGGAGACACGCCAGAGAGGCAGTCGGATTCCATGCTGCTTAACGTTTAACCCCAGACGCTCCAATAGCACACCTGCTTGTACGGGGGGACTGGTTATAAAGCAACGCAAGCTTTATTAACTACAAGTCGAGCGAACCCAACGCCTTTACGAACCCAAACTCCCCAGGAACTCAAAGCATCCCGAGGAAACTTAACGTACTACATGAACACCGACATCAAGTGTACGACATCCCTCCAGTGATCAGCCGGTTATGTCTTCACCTTTGACCGGCATTCGATGCACGAGTAGTCCAGCTCGTCATACTCGTCCGTCACACTGCAGCTCTCTCCTTTTTCTTCTTGGCACATTC
Organism: Mycothermus thermophilus; assembly: GCA_011316235.1. Taxonomy (NCBI): domain Eukaryota; kingdom Fungi; phylum Ascomycota; class Sordariomycetes; order Sordariales; family Chaetomiaceae; genus Mycothermus; species Mycothermus thermophilus. The sequence continues at coordinate 102,267 of QQBE01000028.1, read as the reverse complement.
ATCCACTCGTTTCTCGGTTTCGCAGCCGCACGAGTTCTTGTACCACAGCTTGGTGCACATGGTTGGTGATGAGGTTCTGGCGATGTTGGTGGTGATGCTAGATGGCCTGGAAGGCGTGGTTTGAATCTCAAAATGTGTTGGAGTATTTCTAACTTGATGCGAAGAACGTAATGGTGATGTTTACGATGGGAAAGGGAGCGTTGGTAGACCCAAGGGTCAAGAAAGGCGCCTTGTTATACCCAGAACTTGCTCGGTTCATGTGTCTTCTTCACCAGGAACAGATACTGCGTCCGAATACATATATCAAGGTGTTCAAGCTGGCTACCATCCGTGGCCTTCTTGCTGTTGGGCCATCTACTCAGGGAATGGCACCGCATCTATAATGGCTGTCTAGCTCCTGCATGTACGGCCAACTCTCGTGTTCTCTAGGAAACACCTCAACAACAGAAAGGATGACCAGATTTGTGTATGACAATTCAGAGCGCCAAATGGTGTCGACGGTGGGGACTCGAAACGTCTCAAGACATTGTACTCGTTGTTGTCGGAGAGTCTTCATCTGCGGTCGACATTGATACCACGTTTTCACTAGGCACCAGGGGGGAGAACAACTCCTCAACTCAGGGAACAAAATATTCATCTTCAGGCATCGACCTGACGCTTGTACAAGCTAAACTCCATATCCCCATCCAACCCATCCTCATACCCGACCAACCGAATACAATCCGGGCCCGTGTTCTTCTGACTGCCTTATGATTTCCACAATGGTCATGAACGCATTTCGTCAGGCCATCATTGCCTCCCCAAAATCTGACATTCCTCCACGCTTCTCCTTTGAACAGCTTAACATATCGCTGCCAATTACCTACCAATACACAACCTACCCAACAACCCCCTGTATCCCTTGATCTTCTCACACAGTATCCCACCCGCCATTGTTGATATCGGCCTCAAGCTTCCGCGCAATAAAGGTCGGCACGCCGTGGCTCAGCCACAGGTTCCGCAGCGTCGAGTCGTAGCGCTTCTGGTTGAGGAAGAGCTGCCGCCCGTAGCGGAGGCCCATGTCCATCTCACCATACCGGTCAATGTACGGCGCATGACCAAACGAACCAGAGAGCTTTGACAGATAGACGACGGCGCACTTGCGGATGTTGATGAAGATTCCAATGTTCTTTTGGCATCTGGGAACGTAGAGTTAGTGGAGATGTAAAACAACGAGACTCGCGAAAGGGAAAACCTACTTCTGCATGTGCTGCTGCCCTCCGCCTATCCGCATCACCCGTCGCCGTTCCTGCTTGACCTCCTTCATGCAGCAGACGGCCTGACCGCAAAAGATCTCGCCGCAGAACAGGCAGATGTTCGGATCCGTGAGCTCGCCCCCGTTGGTAGGGCACTGGAGATTGGTGCACTCATCAATCAGCCTGTCGTAGTTCTTGGGCAGGCCGATCAACTCAAAGATACCAGGGTGGCTCAGAACGGCCGATTGTGGCAGGCCCTCCGCGTCGCCGTTATACGGCCAAGTCGCCTGGTGACGGACCCAGCCCGACACCAGCAACGGGGTTTCGACGGGCCACCCGTGCTGGATGCCGCGCTCCGGGCTCAGGGCGGTGAGCATCTCGTCGAGCGAGGGCACGCGCAGGGCCTCCGTCAAGCGCTCAAGCTCGCGCTGCTCCGGGCAAGGGGACACGCGGCTGTTGAAGTCAACGCCGTACTTGACGTGAAGAAGGACGGCGCACTTGCGCAGGAACACCAGCGCGTACTTGCGCAGCAGCGAGTACCACGCATTCCACGTATCCAGGCCGGGTTGCTGGAACGCCCGGTTCTCCCACGACCACGGCTCGTCGTTGCCGCTGCCCGAAACCATGCTGACCTCCAGGTCGAACTGGGACAGCCGCTCGCAAAAGGCCACAAAGTTGGCCACCGACGGGTCCATGTCGTCCTTGCGCGACATATTCTGGAACCACTGCGCTGCCGGGATGTTTCTGGCGAGATGGTAGGCCACCTTGGTGATTTCGGCGAGGTAGCACAGGCGCACCATGTGCGCGATCTCGAATCCCTGAGCCGGAATCACGCCAAACACGCACTCGCAGAGGAATATGAAGAGGTCCTGACTGAGCAGGGGCGCGTAGACCTCGACGGGGGACCTTGCGTGTTCCGTCTCCTCGCCAATGTATTGCGAGATAAACAGCTGGCAGTGCTGGCGCTCGCTGTCCTTGCGGAACTCGGTGTCGATGCGGTTCTCACCAGACTCGCGCTGCCCGCCGACCGCAATGTACGACGTAACCGACTCAGCGAGGATGCGCAGCTGCGTGAGAACCTGCGTCGGTATCCTCTCGATGAACGTCATGCCGTACTCGGCCTCGACGCCGCGCTGCTGGATCTCTATGGCCGAGATGGAGAAACCCACGGCTCGCGCCAGCACGTCGCTCCCGCACAGCTCGTTGGCGTCCTGGCCCAAGACCTCGCTCTTGTCGTGGCGGGACTCGATGCCGTTCTTGACCAAGGTGTCCTTCAGCCGGCGGTACACCTTGACGAGCTCCTTCATGGCGCTGGCGGGATCCGGCGCGCGGCCCCGGGAGGACGTCTGGTCCTGAGGCGATAGTATCGCAAGGAAGTCGTTCGCCGCCTCGGCCACTCCGCCTTGGGATGGGGTGAAATCCAGCCAAGCCTCGGCGAGCAGTTGTGACGACTTGTCGGCGAGGTTGCCGATCAGGTTCTGAGACGTGTACGCCGCGAACGAATTCTGAGTCTGGTCCGGAGGGCGCATGGCTCCCAGGGTGTAGTAGGCGGAGTGGAGCTGCTGCTCGAGGAAGGACGAGAACGCCGTGGACGGCACCAGGGGCCCAGGGTATGACTCTTCCTTGCCCTTCCAGATGATGGGCAGGAACGCGTTGCCAAGGGCCTTGCACAGCGGGCAGATGAACTCGTTCTTGGACGGCTTCTCGGGGGCGTGCCGCGCGATCTGCTGCTGGTGCCGCCGGATCGTGGCCTCGATATACGCCTCGAAGCAGTGGAAGTGCATGATGTGTCCGCAGCCGACGGCGACTGGGCCGCAGCGCGAGAGCTTGGCGGGGAACCCCTTCCCGATGAGAGAGCGCTCCGCTTCGAAGAGGTTGCCGTGCTGGTCGACCTTCCAAATCGTCTCCTTGTTCTCGCGCGCGACGCCGAACGGCCGGATTGCCTCGGCCGAGCGGTCGAGGTTCTCGGGCGTGGCGGCCGCCTCCCGGACAAAGTCGGGGTCCTGGAAGTCCGTCTGGCGCAGGATCGTGCTCTCGGTAAAGTATGCAAAGGTGCCGTACAGCCGACGCTCGTCCGTGTCCTCCTGGCAAAGAATGCATGTGCCTGACGGGTACTTCCAGAAATTCCGGTGCTCCTCCATTGGGGGAAGCTCCTCATCCTCCAAATCGTCCATCTCGCCCCAGTCGATATCGCCCTGCTTCTCCATGAAGCTCTTTTGCTGCGCCTGGAATTGGGCCAGGACCCGGGCCTGGCGCTCCAGCGCGGCCTTCTTCTTGCGCTCCCGCTCCTCGTCGATCGCGGCGGCCGCGGGAGACGCGGTGCCCATGCCCTCCACGGAGAGGCCGAGGCGCTCATAGCTCGAGTCGAAGGCTTTGGGCCTCTTCTGGCGCATCCTGCGGAGGATCAGGTTGATCTTGGGGTGGCACGCCTTGAACTCGTCCTTGGTGGCCAGGAGATTCAGCAGGGCGACGATGGTCTTGGCGTGGGGAGCGTCGGGCAGCCAGTTACTGCGGGCCTGCCGGGTGAGCGCCAGAGCGATGAAGGATGCCTGCTCCTCGCTCTCGTCCGACTTGTCTTCGGCGATGGCGATAAGGATCAGATGGAGTACCACGCCGAGGAAGGTCTCGACGCGTGTCGACGGGACCTGGGGCGTCAGGGTCGAGTAGACCAGAGGGTAGAGGAGCGAGTAGTAGACGATCTGCGCGAACATGCCGGTGTTGGTGAAGGCGGCCAGCCCGGCGAACACGCCCGACTGGATGGGTCGCAGGTTGGGCTCGTACACGACATCCTCGACCGGCTGGCCCGTCTTCTTCGCGACACACTTCCGCCAAGCCAGTTCGGCTTCATCGCGCTGGTTCTTATTGTAGTACGCCATGTAGGGATCGATCGTCTCAACATATTGCGGCTTCAGCTCAAAAGTGCCAACGTCCGACACACCCTCGGGATACTTGAAGATGGTCATCTCCTCCAAAATCTTGTGGAAGTCCTCTTGTTCTTGGAACTTGTCGGGCAGTTTCGCGCAGATATCGGAGAAGGACAGAGGCTTGAAGCACAGAACATGGGCAAGGTCACGGCGCATGGAGGCAAAGTGGGGAGGCTCGGAGTTTTCGGTGGTAGGAATGAGCGAGGTCCGGTCGCTCAGCAAGACGATGAGCAGGTGGATCATGTCCTCGACGACGTCCAGGTGTTGGATGTCGTCCTGGGCCTTGGCCTTCTGCTCGAAAATGCCCTTGACCCATTTCTCCATGCCGTAGCGGTCGACGATGGATGCGAGCACGCGGCTGGGATCGCAGACCACCAGGGCCGTCTGGAGCATGAAGATGTCTCTGTGGTGCGAGAGATCCCGCTGGGTGACGCCCTTGTAGGTGCCGGCCTGGTGACGCAGGCTCATGCCGTTCCGGACCCACATTCCCGCCTTCATCTGGGCGAGCCACGCGCAGACGCGGAGCGGGAAGTCGAAGGCGGCCATCAGGTAGTCTTCAGGTCCGTAGTTGCCGAGCCGCGGCATCTGTTTCTTACCCATCGACCGCGGTTTCATCAGGAGTTCCTCCGTCGTGAAGCTGACCAGCGCCCGGAGCTGCTCGACGGGCATGGCCCTGCCGCACTCAATCAGCCACGACAGGAAGTAGTGCAGGCCGTGATGGAAACTGATGGGCTCCTCCTCCACAACAAACTTGACCACGCTGAGCTGGCGGCCCTCGGGTTCGAACTCAAAGTCATAGAGCGTCTTGAAGGCGACCTCGTCACGGATCTCGCACTGGCTGAACCTGCCGCGCTCGGCCCCGATGGAGTTGATGATGACGGTCTGAGCGGTGAGCCGGATGGCACGATAGAGGAAGAGCGAATCCTGCTCCTTAAGGTTGCGGAACGCCTCGCCGTATTGCCGGCACAACCGGTTGATCTCGCGCGTAACGAGGGAGGCGCTAATCCACGTATCAGTCTCGTACTCGACGTGCTCGACGACGGCCCGCACGTTGGGGCAGACGCCCTGGTGCAGCTTGACGAGGTCCAGGAACTGCAACAGGTACCGCTCCTCGGATCGGAGCCGCTCTTGGACGTGGGGCGAGCTGAACAGGTATTTGAGATCGAGGAAGAAATGGTACATTCGACGGTTTGTGGCGTTACCCGACTCAAAGTACAGCACAGCATTGGATGATACATCCCAGGGGTGTCCGACTTGGCGGGTGGTCAGGAAGGTGTACAGGATGGCCATCAGGCTCGTCAAAAAGTTGCCCCGCTCAACGATCTCGGCGGTAATGGACGGCGTGGTCAACATTTGCAGCGAGAGGTTGATGATGGAGTGGTCGGGCTCGCGGTCCCCAATAAGATAGAGCTGGGCGAGCGTGGTGTAGAGACCCGCAAACCGCAGGCCGAGGATGCGTTTGAACTCGGGGATCGTGACCACGGTGGAGATGTAGAGGGACCGCAGGTCGTTGCGGACCTTCTTCCACATCCTGAGGTCAAACAGAATCATCCAGTCGAGGCGGACCCGTTCGAACAGATCCTCGGCGATCGGAATGTTGTCTTGCTCCACATAGCCGGCAGGAGTGGCGAGCCAGTACCGTCCGGGACTGGGAGGGGGTCGGGCTGGGTCGCCAGGCTGGGCAGGCGTCTTAGGTATGTCGAGATGCCGGTTCGAAAAAGCCGCCGGCGCGATGAGGGGCTCTGCCGTGTCCGAGTCGGACGGGGTGAGCTCTCGGTCTCTTGCGGTTCGGCGCTGGACCGGCGGCGGTGGAGGAGGCTGCGCGAAGGAAGGCGCCGCGGCGGCCTCGTCCTCGTCCATGGCCGCATCCTGGCGCCAATCTTGCATGGCTACGTCGCCCCCATCCTCGCGAGTCTCAAGCATCACGACGTCGTCGTCCTCGCCAACGTCCTCGTCCATGTCGCTTCCGCCAAGGTGGTCGTCTCCGTCGTCTTCATCTTCTTCGCCTTCCCCCTCGCTGCCCGCGTCTCCTTCGGCCTCACGGTTGGCTTCCCGAGCGGCCTGGCGCGCCTGCATCAGGATCCTTGCTTGTTGCAGGATGAAGCTATTGGTCGCCTCCTCCTCCTCCTCGATCAACAACTCGTCGTCGATACCGTCCTTGCCGACGATCGCGTGGGTGGCCGGGCTGCCCCTGCGCCATGGCTTGAGCATCTCTTCGCACACGAGCTGGCGCAGGGTGTTGTGGTCCTCGCCGACACTGGCGCTCGTGATGTCTCGGAGCCATTCGACCATGGTGCCGCACATCTGTTCCCGGAACGTGTCGCGGGACGAGCGGATGGTGATGGTGACGCGGATCTTCTCGAGCATGTTGGCGACCTCGAGGAGCTTCTCGATGCTCTTATCGTACATGAGGATGCTCCGGCCGATGCTGTCCGTCTCGTACGCCTTGGCGAGACCTACGTCCTTGGAAGTCTGGCATGCGCGTGCGACCTGGTCTCTGACATCGGTGATGGTGTGCTTCTCGTCGTTCCATAGCAGCACGGCCCACTCATCGGGACATTCCGTGTCCCCGCCGCAATATGTAGACGACAACCGTGACGCCCTCTCGTCCTGCAGGATCGACTCGACCGTCTTCACCTGGCGCAGCTGCTCGGGAGAGCACGATATGACGTCGCAAATGAAATCGAGGACGCGGCCGATTGTCATGCGGGTGTTGGTGACAAGGTCCTCGGGCAGGGCGGGGGTCTCTTTTTCCTTGCCCTTGCCCTTGCCCCCTTGGTCCAAGACCGAGTGTATTGTGCAAATGACGGGCCTGTTCCACGCTTCGGGGTCGCCGCAGTCGCAGCAACCGCTATTCCCAGGAGAAATGCTAACCCGCACCATGTGGTTTGTGTGGTCGGTGGCTTCGAAGCACTTGCTGCAGAAGCAGCACGTATCGTCGGTGCTACATGTCCTGCACGAGTAGGTCGGTTCCCCGCTCTTGAAGATGTGCCCGCACGCCCTACCGCGGGCGGCCTCGGTGTATTCGGCGCCGTTCGCTCGGCCCTGGGCCTCGCGGAGCTTAAGAGTTCCGCCGGGCCTCGTGGGGCCGCCGGTCGGGAAGAAGAGGTCCATGTATTCGGATTTTCCGGCGGCCATGCACCAGAAAAGGGCCGTAAGCAGTTCGCGTTCGGCATTGTCGGTGTATCGATATCCATGGCGAGCTGGCATCTCCAGCAGGAGCTGGCAGAGCTGCTGCTCCTGCGTCGACATGGGCGTCTCCATCGTGGCAAAGCTCGAGGTCGTCAAGAACTCCGCATCGATCGCACCTGTGTAAAACCACAAAACCCCCAGAGCAAGAAAAGAAACGGGATGGGAATAACTAGTAGTTAAATGTGTGGTTTCGGTTCAAGTGTCGGTTTGGGGGTTGATGCGGCAAATGTAGAGTGGGTTGCGGCAAGGGAAAGATGGACGATGACGGAGAGTTGGATGGAAAGTGATGATGATGCTGTGCGGGATGGATGGTCACTGAGACGGCAGCTATCACCATCAATGCCCCACCTTCCCGAACCTTACCCCGATTCCGGGGTGGGGCTACACCGACGGGTTGGGTCCCAGCTCCCAGCTCCTCATCCCGTCTCCTCATGATGCGGCGTTCCACCACAACTCTGCCCGGCACTTGGTCAACAGAGCCTGGATATTCGGGCCCGAAGCTCGATTGTATGCCGTGGCGTTCAGCACGCGAAATACTGAATATTGTATAATTTGCACTGCCTCCTCGACAGACAACTACTGGTGCTTGCAGCATGAGCTCCCGGCGAGAGGCTCAAGTGAACATTTAAGGCGGAGAGCAAGGGCCAAGAGGGCTCAACGAGGGCGCCCCAAGGACTTGGGTGCCCGGGTCGAATAGGCAATGAGCAGGTACATTTCCGGCAAACTCAAGAAATCGTGTTTATATCCTGCCTGCCGCGGCAAAGGGCTCCGGCTTAACACGCCAATCGTCTGTCTCCAGGAATCGGGTAGATATAGGTCTCCAGACCCTGGGCACTTTTCAATGCAAGGCGATATTGCCATCCCATCGCAAGGACGATATTGGGCACAGCCACTTAGGCGCAGTTGTGTGGATTTGGCTAGGATTTTTGTTGTGTTTTGCCTTGGAATGACGTTGTCTGGGAATCACTCGCAACCCGTCGAAGGGGATAGCAGTGCCACATGCTTGTCCACGACCAAGCTCTATTGTTTTTCCCCGCCGCTCCGTAAAACCGAGTGTACATGGCCAAGCAACCTTCAAATCAGGGTGTAGCCTCCTCTTCCTCCTTCACTGAACCTACTCCTCATCCCCACCCTCAACGTACTTGTGACGGATGTCCTTCCATTGGCGCTATTCCACGTGGTCAGCAAATGCCTCTCCCAAGACACAAACCGCGCTGGAATCGTCATACCCCCCGGTTGTGGTGGTCCCAGATCTTGTCCATGACGCTGTTGAAGCCCCTGCATCCCAGTTTCAGCACCGTAACCTCGACATTTCCTCAGTCTGCTGAGACGGCACGTACAGCTCGAAGGCGAAGGCACCGGCAAACACGGCACCGAGCATGGTGTAGTTCCTCCGGAAGAGGATGCTGGCCGCGAGAGTTAGTCACAACGGTCGTCGATGATAAGCGGCGTCATGTGTTGAGGGGACACTTGCTTGTAGAGGCCAGACTGCAATTTTCTGTCAGTTCCAGTCCACCATGCTTTCACGTCATAGGTTCGTGGTCTCTTACCATCTTGACGGCGTTATGAGCCCAATTGGCGACGAGTGACAGGGCCTGACGTCGTGGAAATTGAAGGTAGCTGGGGATGTTGAACGCTGACAATGGAGCAAAAACGAACCACTTCGCGACGCCGGGAAAGACCTCACGGAAGTAACCGGGGGTTCCGTGATTGGCCCAAGCTCTCCTCCGAGCCTGAAGCTTGGCAGCACCTGCCACCAGAGTGGGTCCGCCCAGATGCCCACACATCAGCCCCACCAAGATCGAATTGAACCTCTCTGGAAGTTCATCATCAGCCACAACCTGCTTGGACTTGGGCTTGATACCCGGTCTCATCACCAACCCACGTCTTGGATATCCTCCCGCCTCGCTCTCCGTCATGGCGCCTTCGCAGCCGACCGCCTCCGGCATCGTCACCGACGAGTCCGGCCACCGACTCATTCCCGAATCCAAGCGCGCCGACGGGAGCACGAGAAAAGCCATCAAGATCCGCCCCGGCTACTGCCCGCCCGAAGATGTTGAGATCTACAAGAACCGCCACGCCGAGAACTTCCGCAACCGCAACAAGGCCCCCGTTCCCGGTTCCGAGGGCCTGAAGGACGAGCCTCCGGCCCAAGCCGGCTCATCCTCCGCCGCCAACAAAAACGCCAAGCGCCGCGAAGCGCGGAGGAAAGCCAAGGCCGCTGCCGGAGCCGGGGAGGAACTGCAGCCCCAAGACGCCGCCCCATCGTCCGACAAGCAACAGCCCGCCAAGGAAGAGCCCAAGCCCGAGGCGATCGACCCCGAAGCAGAGAAGGAGAAGAAAGTCAGGACCCTGAAAAAGAAACTTCGGCAGGCGAGGGAGCTCAAGGAGAAGAAGGACGGCGGTGGCATTCTGCTGCCCGAGCAGATCGCCAAGGTCATCAAGATCAACGAGCTGATCAGAGAGCTGGATGCCCTGGGGTTCGACGCCGACGGGGAGCCGAAGAAGCCTGCTGGAGACAAAACGGAGGCGGTGAAGACACAAACCGAGCAGCCACCTTCGACATGAAGAATGGATTGTGCTTTCAAGAATGACAACTCCGTTTGAGGACGCCGGGTCAATGCATTACAGTGCCGAGTCAAAAGGCATGATGGCGAGCGGCCACCGTCCTTATGACGTCTATTCGAGCCCCCCTTAGGCTATGAGAGGTGTCAAGGCCGTGTCGGCTTTGCAGTGCCGTCGACTGTTTTGAGGCCTTCAGAACCTCATGCTCCCCTGACAACAGCTCGGGGTGCATTGAACGACTAGTATGCTGGGCAATTCAAATCGTCCCCCTGAGCCGAGCACACGGGATGAGAAGTTAGGCCGCAGGTATGCTTGCGAAGGAAAACGGTCAGAATGCTGCATAGGCGCCGTGGTGGATGAAGTTCAGCAGGACCGTGGCTGCGGTACTCTGCTGTCTGGATTGTATCCAAAAGGAGTGATCGTGATGGTCGGGAGTGTGATGCCATGAGGCAAAGCGCAACGTACATGGTCCCAGAAGGTGCACATGTGTCATTTGGATAGTTGCCGCCATATAGGGGTATCAAAAGTCTATGCTAATCTTACATGCGTCGCGTATCGTACATGGACACCATACCCTAGCCATCCTGCAACCATGTCCGCATCACCTACGCAGGGGCTTTTATCTTAGCATCAGCTGGCATATGTTCCGGCTCAAACGTCTTGGGGATCAGCGCGTCGGCGTTTTGGATGGCGCCTTCCATATCACCCTTATGGAATTGGAACAACCCCTGGATAGCCGCCGTCGAGGTGTGTCGTTTGGGCACATCCGGGTTCTTCTCGTCGCCACCAAATAGACCGAGCTCGTCGAGCCTCTCCAAAAACCTCTCGCGGCCCGTATGATCCACGTCGATATCGCCATAATAACGATCCCACATCTGCCCCGCCTGGTAGCGCGTGGCCTCGCCGATACGCACCATCATGTCGACACGGCCGGGGCGGATCAGGGCCGGATCGAGGCGATCGATATGGTTCGTCGTAAGAAAGGTAATCCGGTCCTCACCCGCGGAAAGGCCGTCGAGCGCATTGAGTAAACCCGACGCTGTGACCGTCGGACCCGTATACCCGTCCGGCTCGCGCTGGCGTCGGTTGGCAAGCGCCGCGTCCACGTCCTCCAGCAGCAAAATGCTCTTCTCGGGCAGCTTGGTCAGGAGATGCGCCAGCAGGTCGTCTGTCATGCCCACCTCGCTGAGGTTGATCATGGCCACGCTGTAGTCCAGCTCGCCGGCGAGCGCCTGGATGAAGGACGTCTTGCCCGTCCCAGGCGGGCCGTAGAGCAGGTAACCGCGTCGGTACGGCACGCCGCGATCAATGTACCACTGCTGAGACGCCAAAAAGTCCTTGACGTCGGCCACAAGCGCCTCCTTGACCCCTTCGTCGAGAATCACGCTGCCCAGCGGCCGCTTGAGCCGCGGCTTTCCCAGCACCGCCCACTCCATGCGCCGCGCCGTGTACACGACCGTCTTGCCCTGTTGGTAGCTCTGCGCGAGCGCGTGCGCCTGCGTGAACACCTCGGCCAGCACGTGGCGGTGCATCCACAGCATGGTCAGTGTCAGGGTCTCGTGCGGCTCGCCGGTCGCGGTGGTCGCCGTGCCGGCCTTTTCGCGGTTCACGGCAATGTACACGCCGGGGCCATGCCGCACGATGTGCCGGCCGAACCCGGGCTGCACGCGGAAGTCGGCGTGGATCTTGCCGCCTCCGCCGTCCTGCTCAGCGGCATGCGGGCTGAGGGACCTGGTGGTGGTGGCGATGGAGAGGTTGCGCAGACGGGTCAGCCGTTTTGCAAGGAAGCCTGTTTCCTCGCGCGGCTGGGCCAGCCAGGCGAGGACCCAATTGTAAGAGGGGTCGCGTTTGCTGATTTCGATGTTGACGAGGAGCTGGCGTCGAAGGAGTTCCACGCCGGAAATCAGGGCGCGGCGGCCAAAGGCGGCGGCGGCGCCTAATCCGGCGAGGCCAATGCCGCCGGCGAAGACGGGATTGTGAAATAGAGCATCGAGGCCGAAGATTGAGGGGGCTGGAGGCACGACCGTGGGTGTCCCAGGGAGGGAGGCCTCCGGCAGCGAAGGCGCTGGGGAGGAAGTGGCCAACAATGGATGGACGGGTGGTGATTGAGCTGCGGTTGATGTGTTGGTCGGCAGCATTTTGTTGATCGCTACATGGCTTTCGCCGTGTAAGGTGGTGAGCCACGATGAGTGGGGAGTTTGGCCGTTTTGATAAGTGGACGGCGCCTGGTGAGGTGGCCAACCTTTGAACCAAGGTGAGACTCAAGGTTCCGGGCCAAGGTCAGATCCCATCGCCCCTCCGTCGAAAATTTAGTGGGTCCGGCATACCCTGGCACGCCGGAGAATCGGCCCCATGCAGCTCCGACCCTCCGTACATCCAACCCCAAGATGGCTGCCGACGATGCCCTCAAATCTTTAGTCATGGAATGCCAGAAAAAAAAAACCAATGTCCACGGCCACTACAGTTAAACCCCAGCTGTATGTACCAAGTCAATCATCTTGTAGTGTACAGTTGGTAAGTACATGGTCGGTGCCCTGTGCATGAGAGTTACCCCGCAAACCTCAAGCGCCACCAAACCACAGCTATGCGCAACGCCCAACACCTCCGCCACTTCCAGACGTATCTTTTAACCCAATCTCCTCTTCTTCTGGCTGCGAGTACCACCAAACTTGAGCCTTGTCGCATCCGACACGCGCACGATCTTGGGCCGTAGCGGTTTGCCCTCGTTCCCCATCAACACCTTGACCACAGCCTCTCTGCCCTGGCCAAACCCGCGCAGAATCACCTCGAGCCTCTGAATCTTCTTGACCAACCCCTTCTGGTGCATCTTGTCTATTACGTAGGCGCCGAGCTGGTACGCGGCATCGTAGGTCCCCCGCTGCGCCTTCCTGAACCCCAGGTTGCCGGTCGACAGCGAGATGAGGGCATCGCGGTTGGGCTTGCTGACGGTGATGTGCGTGTTGTGCTTGTGGGAGTAGATGTGGAAGTGGTAGGGCTCAAAGCTCTGGTCTTCTTCCATCTCCAAGGACTCAGTAAGCGAGTCTGAGACCGGCTGGTCTGGACTCGCGGCGTCTCCGAAGAGGGCAGCCACGCGGTTCATGACCAAGGGACTGCGGCTCGCGGCCGGCTGCTGCTGCTGCTGCGCCGATGCGCTTGGAGTTTGTGTTGGTGTCTGCGAGTTAAATGCCGGACGGGAGTGGGAAAAGAGACGGGCCCATTGTGGGATCGCGGTCGCCGGGCCGGTGGGCTTGCAGAGTGGTCGGACGAAGGCCGGCGTCAGGAGCCGGCCGAGGGTGAACCGGCTCATGTCCGGCAGAGAACAGGCTTCGAAGCCGCCTCAATGGTTCGAAGGAGTGTCGCCCGTGGGTGTCGGATGGTGGAACAGCAGAGAGGGGCTTCGTTCGGCCGAAGATGTTGCTGCGACGGCGGCTTCTCAATGCTGCCGCGCAGGGTTCGTTCGGTGCTCGTGGCGTCCAGTGCTGCTGGATGCTTGATGGAAATTTTGGGCCGGAACTTGCCGCTCCTTGTTCCCGGTCCCGCAAAGAATCTGCCCGCTGTGGGAGCGGCGCCGATGTGGGGCAATGGCCACTGAGAAAGCAGCTTTCGGCGCCCCAGGCCCAGGAATTTATCGGCTCTTGGCAGAGATCCTGAGACTGCTCTCACAAGCAGTTTGCCATCGGCGAGCAAAAACCTCGACGTTCCCCCTCCAGGCCACCGGCCCTCTCGGCGTCTTTTACTCTTCACTTTCTCCAAACCCCGCCGAGGCTGTCAGGGTCGAGGAAGGCCAGACAGAAAAACCATGAACTCCGCACGTCGCATTCAGAGGCTTTCGCCTGTCGTAGCCTCACGGTCCGCATCCGTTTCCGCCGCCGGGTTGCGAAGCTCCCGTTGCCCTCCTCCCTCTCAGTACCGATTCCTTTCATCAAGGACAACGCTTCGGTCGACTCCCCTCGAAGATGCAACAGCGCTCCATCGCCAGCCACTCCTGCCCTCAACCACTCCTGCCAGCGCCGTCAGGCTAAGCAGCTCCCCACAAAACGCCTCCCGCCCGTTCCACATTTCGGCGCGGGCGCGGCAAAAAGAAACAACCGCCGAGAAGGAAGCCAAGACGTCGCAGGAAGAAAAGTCCGACGAGGAGGCTAAGAGCAAGGAGGGAGAGGAAGAAGCCGAGAATAAGAAGCAGAGGCAGAAGAAGGACGACCTTCCCCCGCCGCCGCCTCACGGAGACAAGACGCCATGGCAGGTCTTCATGGAGACCATGCAGAAGGAACTTAAGGAGTCCAAGGAGTGGAACGAGTCGACCAAGGCCATCGCCGCGTCTGCCAACGAGTTTGTCGAGAGCGAATCTGTCCGCAAGGCTCGCCAGGCGTACGAAGCCACCTCGGGAGCCGTCTCGTCCACAGCCGCCAAGGCCGTTAAGACCACCGCCGACGTCATCGGCAAGGGTGCCGCATGGACCTGGGAGACTCCCGTCATGAAGGGTGTGCGCAAGGGCGCGGTCAAGACGACCGAGGTGCTCGACAAGGCGACCAAGCCCATCCGGGAAACCGAGGCGTACAAGGAAGTCAAGGAAGTGATTGATGATGGGAGCAGCTCCCGCTACGGCGGCTGGATTGACAAGGAAGAGCGTCGGAAGAGGAGAGAGAAGTGGCTGAAGGAGTTTCAACAAAATGGCATGAACCAGGCGGTCTATGAGGAAAATCCAAAGTAAGCGTTTCCTGGTCACAAAACGCCTGCCGCTTCTGCTAACATGCCACTTTCAGCGCCGGGACGAGCGTCACCCTCCACAAGGACGCCGCGTGGAAGGAAGCCTGGAGGGAGTTCCGTGACTCCAACAAGTTCGTCCAGAGCCTGTTCGGTTTCAAGTCCGTCTACCAAGAGTCCGACAACCCTCTCATCTCGACCGCCCGGAGCATCACGGACAAGGTGGCCGGCTTCTTCGCGGAGAACGAGACGGCCATGGTCATCAAGAAGCTGCGCACCATGGACCCGTCCTTCAAGCTGGAGCCTTTCCTGCGCGAGCTGCGCGAGTACATCCTGCCCGAGGTGCTCGACGCCTACGTCAAGGGCGACGTCGAGACGCTCAAACTGTGGCTGTCGGAGGCCCAGTTCTCCGTCTACGAGGCCCTGACCAAGCAGTACCTGCAGGCGGGCCTCAGGTCGGACGGCAAGATCCTCGACATCCGCGGCGTCGACATCCTGCGCGCCCGCATGCTCGAGCCCGGCGATATCCCCGTCTTCATCGTCACCTGCAGGACCCAGGAGGTCCACGTCTACCGCAACGCCAAGACGAACGAGCTGGCTGCGGGCATGGAGGACAAGGTCCAGCTGGTGACCTACGCCATCGGCATCACCCGCATCCCCGAGGACGTCAACAACCCGGAGACGAGGGGTTGGCGCTTGATTGAGATGCAGAAGAGCGGCCGCGACTACATCTGAGCGGGCACGGCGGCTGGGAAGCCTCTACCACTTGGCGACGCTCGCCCCGCCAAGGGCGGGGACACATATCCGACGCCATGCTGCTGCGGCTGGCTGTTGGTTGCTGCCCTCAATGTGTTGTTATTTTCTTCGCTTGTCACAAAACTGTATGATACGGCATCAGGGATCTGGCCGCTTGGGGTTGTGAGGAGTTTTTTTGGGTTTTGTGGATGGTATAGAGCATCATGCGGGAGGGAGCCTTGCTGGATGCATTTCGGTTATCACACACCACTCTACTTGGGCTCGCTGAAATGAGCTGTTCTGCCACGAAGAAAAATTGTGTATCTATAAAATATGGGAGAAAGGTGGTGGGAAAGAGGGGGGGGGGATATGTCAAACTACCTCCGTAGGTATGTACCCTTACCTATGTCAAGGAAGGGCTAGGGCCGGGCAGCCAGCCGGCGAACAAAAAGAAAGAAAGCCTACATAATGCCCCTGAGCATCAACCCAACGTTCTGAAGTCTCAGCAGACCACGTCTTCCCATCCCATCCCGTCTCGTCGCTGGTCTCATGCAGCCTCTTTCTTCGCTTCCTCCTTCACCCCAACCTTCGCCTGCTCTTCTCTCAACTGCCTCCTCACCTCCATCAACGCCTTGCCCAACAAATTCAATCCCCACCTGTCCCTGTTCGCCTCGGCCTTGTCCGCCGCAAACCCGATTCCCCAGATCCGGTCAAACGGGCTCGCCTCGACGATCTCTCTGTCCCCCGTCTCCAGCAACAGCTCGCGCAAGGTCTTCCCGCCGGTCGCCTTGACCGTCCACTTCTCGTCGTCGGGGTCGGCCGGGTTGGTGAACTTGAGCCGGTTGCCCCTGCGCACGATGTCCTCGCGGTGCGCGGCCCAGACTTTGTCAAAGTTGGCGACCTTGCGGCCTAAACCCTTGACCGCTTTGGGACTGGAAGTGGTGAGGATTTGGGCCGCGACGGCGGTGTCGGAGAAGAGGAGGGCTTTCTGGTACATCATGTAGCTTTTGATTTGGTCAATCTCACGGGGCTGGCGAGTGGAAGGGGTTTGTGTCCCCAGAAGTAGAGTGGCGATGAGGAGTCAAAGGACGATGAAGACGCTTGGGATGCAGAGCTGGCGGCCATCCTTTGAGGCTTGCTCGGGGCACGTTTGGACACGCGGTTCTGAGTGTTCTTGGGGAGTCTGGGAGGCATCTTCACTTGATGATAACTGGAACAGCACTGAAATGTTTGGGTATTGGGAAACTGGGATCAAAATGATTGTCATTCGATTCAAGTGAGACTCTTCCTTTAGTATGCGATGGTGTTGATTATCCTTGGTTTGAGTCTTTATGATGCTGCCTTGACTCGCCCAAGCCTCTGGGACTCAGCCTCATTGTCCGAGGCCAGCCGCAGCCATTGGCTGGCGTTGAGATATTGAGCCAAGGAGTTGGTTGCCGGTGACTCAGACTCAAGAAGCGAAGTCCATAGGCTATCCTCAAGAGTATGGTCAACTTGATCAACGTGGTCCAACGCTACTCTGATCCCTGGAGCCACCAGACCTACCTAGGTACCTAGGTGGTGGGCAGGTAGTTCTGGTGAATTGACATGGGATTGAAGCTGACAGAGACCTCCGTCGGGTGCCACTTCATGGTCCTGACTATCCCTAGGGGTCAGCCGGCTCGCTTTTTCTGATGTCTAAAACCAAGTCGTTGTGCTATGAAGCACGGGAGCGACCTGCATCGATCATCTTGGCCGAAAAAGTCCAGGTGTTTTGGTTTGTTGCACTTGATCAAAGGTAGGTCGAACCCGTACCCGTACCCGGTGCTGGGTTGCGAGCGCCATCCGTCCTTGGACATGGTTTTGGATCCCGGAATGGCAAGTGGAACAACTCTTGCCAAGACGCCTTGCCAATTGTGGCAAAGCTCCGTCCCAGCTTTCCCGTCCGTCGCCGCCAACCCGGGCCTGTCCATCTGCCGACGAAACCAAACTTTCCCCTCGCCAACCCTCAGCGAAACCACGGGTACGGAGTCCTGCCATGAAGCCGATCTCCATCGGCAACCCGAAGCAAACACTTCCTTTTCGGAGTCCACGACGCCCCGAAATCTCTTCTACATAGTGGTCTCTGATGCCGTCCGGGTCTCCAGGCCTGGCTTTACGAGTCCATACCTATACCGGTTCCTAGATCAAGGCTAGCAGGTTCTCGCCCATGTCTCACGAGCAAGCCGTTCACGGGCTTGTGCGGCCGACATCGCAAGCTTTGCTGCAAGGTGTTGGGAAATCTTGGTTCAGCCAACCTCCTGGCTTCCCACAGACCCCAATGATCGGAGCCCATCCTGGGTCCTGCAAGCGTCCCCATGCGGCGGGACATGGCTGCGCATGAATACCCAGGACGTGGTTCCCCTTGAGGTGATGAACTTGCAGCCATGTCCAGTCTGGCGATGGTGATGGCTCGCATGGTTCGGTCATGGCGCCCACGAGCTGCACTCAACGCCGAGCGAAGCTGGTTTGGGAAGTACCGGGCCTGGAGAGATGCACGAGTGATTGGTGGCAGCCGTTGGACGTGATGTTACCGGCCGCCTCCTTGCCACACGCAGACGACATCACTGAGGTTGGTTTTCGGCTTGGCTTGGGAACTTTATATTCTCATCTGGCTTGTACGGAGTGGCCAGGTAAGAGGACATCCAGCCAACCAGGAGCCCCGGGCCTCTCTCTGTTTTCCTGTCCCTCGATCTGGCCCTTGGGCGCGCAACCTGTCTCTTTTCCTCTATCCAGAGTGATCGCTGGACATGGTTTGGTAGCACACCCGCGCAGATCCCCCTGTTGTCGGCATCCTAGAGTTGCAATGCAGATAGTTCTGTCAGTGCTTCCTGATGTGGCAAAGCACAGGAATAGTGTACACCCGCGGCGGCGGAAGCAAATCATATGTTGTCTATCAAACATTTTTGGGCCACACATCCTCCGTCAGCACCGGCATCTCCCGGAAACGAGAACCCAACCTGGCATGCCGCCGACGCTGCGCGATTCGGAGCCAGAGTAACAACGCGGCCAGCCCACAGCTCTTCCTTGAAAGCCATGATCTGCATCTGGACCGCCACGCGATGCCAACCAGGGAGAAATTTCATCTTCTTGCGAATACAACTCGCCCCCTCGATTGAGTGTGCGATTTCCATGGCCACCGCGACAGGGGTTCCGAGCCCCAGCTCTCGGTTTCGGCTCTTGGCAGGGTCTCAAGGCGACTTCGATGATGTCGATGGCCCAAAAGGCAGCTCGCCGCCATTCGCGTGGCCTCCCTAACGCCTTTGGGCTGCTAGCGCGTGTTTTACATGGTAGCGTATGTATGTATGTACAGGACGGAGGTGCCTGGGTACACCGTTTCTTCTCTGTGAGACTCGTTTGATCACGGGGGCTGACAGACCATTTGCCGTTGCTCCCGACGCTCCCTTCTTGAGAAAGCCATGTCCACCCCCTCTAACTCGACTCGACTCGACTCTCCCTCTTCTTCTCCCTGCCTCTGTGTGTCAACACGGTTTTGAAATAGCACACCGTACAACACTCGTCCCTAGCCTTTGGTGGTGCTGACGGAGTGGATTCTGGCTGCTGAACCACGTTGGTCGGCAGTCGCTCGCCGCGAGACGTCCCACGCGACGTCATTGGAGCCGCGGCGTGGTCTGTGAAATCCGTGTCACAGAGACCACATCAGCCAGCGGGTCATTTTCTCGGCCCTGGTGCCTCCATGTTGTATTGTTGGGTTGAGACGTGTTCACAACGCATCGCCAACAATCCTCGCTTCTGAGATTGGAGATTGAGGCAGTCCCGCTCCACGAGCTGAAGTCCGTCTCGCCTCGGCCCGGGCCCCGCGCGGCGCGATCCCAAGTTCCAGATATACATACAACCCGGTCGCCGCGGAGCTTCTTGACGGCTACCCCCCGTTTCCCGCTTGTGTTTTGAGCCATACGTTCTGTCCTCTCTGCCGTGCTCTCTCGGTTTGGGCGAATAGGGTGAAAGGTAACGTCCGCCACTTGTATCCCTTCAGCCTGCGTTCCTCCTGCTGACATCTGCCAGAAAGTGCTTTGTTGGACAAGGCAGAAAGGGCTATTTTTCTTTCTCGGTGTTCAACTTGGACCAGCTTGGTTTCGGCCGTCATAGGTCATTGTCGGTGGTACGGCCGAGTGGGGGTGGTTTGTATGAGCAGCGAGGAGAGAGCTTCAGAAATCGTTCGACGTTGTCTCAACACCACACTTTCTCTCTTCACTTTGGGTGACAGCCTGGAAGGCTCTTGCTCGAATATTCAGCTCCTGGTGTGTCTTTGCCTCTCTGAGCTGTCCACGTGCTCGACGGCCACCGAAATCGGTTGAACGGAAGAGGAAGCAGCCAACGCAGAGTCAAAGGAGCAACCCCCGTTGTATCGATCGTCATATCCCCTGCCAACTCAGCTGTTGCTCCTTGCCTGCTCAGAGGAAAGCGCGTCTTTGGGCTTCCCAGAGCGCCAGAGTGAGATACAGTGGACCAACTGGTAGGACCACTTGGCACCGTTGGACGCGCCTCACGTCCACGTGAAGGCAAGAAGACCATCTTTTTTAGACGGAAGGATCGTCCGTTCCAAGTGCCCGAGTTGGCCTGCCGCCTATCTTTCCACGAGCAACAGCCTCTCCTTGACCCAGAGAGATCATTTCCTTCAGCCGCGCTGGTTGAGTTTCGAGAGATCCAAGAGAGGTACCAACGATATCTGTTCGCCTCATTTTGGCGCTACCCCTGAGCGAGGAAGATTGGCATCTCACATCTCAGCCTTGGCCAATTAACTCCACGTCTCTCGTATTCCAGACACTACCCTTCGCAGAACTCTGCTATTATCGTCGGTACAACATACACCAGACTTCGCCATGGCAGATCCATCCGATGTCGACTGGGCCAGGGGGACGGCCGTGCTCTCCTTTCGCCGTATCCTGGCGGCCCTGCACTACGCATATCCGACAGCTGTCTTCCTCTACTACATGGCCGCATCCGCCGTGGCCGTCTGCACGCTACAGACCAAGTCCACGGAACCCACTCACCCCCGTCGCCGCCTCATCAAATGGTCCCTGATCATCATCGTCACCACCTACTTTGCGCAGCTGCTGGTCCTCGGAATCCAGGCCGCCGTCCGCCACGTTTTCCCCCTGGCCGACCAGGACACCGTCATTGGCATCATGTCGTGCATCCTGGCTTGGGGGGTCGTGTTTACCGGTTTGTCGGGGGCTCCCAACCCGGTCTGGCATCCGTATGTGGGGGCGTTCGGGCTGGCGCTGCTGTTTGAGCCGGTCATCGGGGTTCTGGCCTTTCTCGTGCGACCTGCTCAGTCTCGCAACTTTACCGACGTGTTCGATGTGATGGCACTGGCCGTCCGCTATTTCGCCGTTATTCTGGCGGCCGGTTTTTACTTTGAGGGCCGGCGCACCGTGCGCCAGCGAGAAAAGGGCACCGATGCTGAGCGCCAAAGCTTGCTCAAGTCCAATGGTCACGCCAATGGTCACGCCAATGGTCACACCCCTAACGGTTCTGGTTCGGATGGCCAAAACGGCAGGTCGCGGCAGCAGAACGGCTACGGGGCGACCTCAGACTCCTCCAGCGACGGCAACCAGTCGTCTGATACGGACGATGACAATCCGTACGAGAGGAGGCAGCGACAGGCCAGCGAACAGATGGAGAAGAGACTCAAGGAGAAGGGAAATTGGTTTACGTATGCCAAGAGCTTCAAGGTATGGCGCTCCTTGTTCGTATCATGCTGGGGGAAACGAAACTAATTGTGTTGTTGTAGGTGTTCTTTCCATACATCTGGCCGGTCAAACACCGCGGTCTTCAGCTCCGCGTTGTTCTGGTCGGTTTTTGCTTGCTTGTCATGAACTTCATCAACGTCCTGATCCCCCGTCAGCTGGGCATCATTATGGACAGCCTCTCCGGCGCCAATGGCAAGAATCCGTGGAACGAGGTTCTGATTTTTGCTGGGCTCAAGCTGGTGGCGTCCGAGGCCGGACTCTCGCTCCTTCGCCAGTGGCTCTGGATCCCCGTCGAGTATTACTCGTTTGGGGCCATCAGCACCGCGGCATACTCCCACGTTCTCAACCTATCCTCGGATTTCCACGACTCCAAGAGCTCGTCCGACATCATGATGGCCATCTCGTGCGGACAAAGCATCTCCAACATCCTCGATTCGATCTGCTTCCGTGCGGTGCCCATGCTCATCGACATGATCGTGGCTTTCACGTACTTGTCGGCGACCTTCGGTCCGTACGAGGGGTTCATCACCGTCGCTACGGCCGCCGTGTTCATGTACATTGCCACCCACATGATCGCCAAGCTTAAGGGCGCGCGAAAGAACGAGGTTGGCGCCTGGTACAAGGAACACTACGTCCGCCAGGCGGGCATTCAGGGCTGGTCGACCGTGGCCAGCTTCAACCAGATCGGGCACGAGGAGGACCGGTATTCCGCGGCTGTCAAGGACCGCGTGGCCAAGACCCAAAAGGTCTACTTTGGCTACGTCCTCGCATACGCGTTCCAGTTCTTGGTTTTGCTGTCTGGACTCCTCGCCGGCGCGTTCTTGGCGGTATACCAAGTCACTCACGGCGACGCGACCCCTGGCGACTTCATCATGCTGCTCACGTACTGGGCTCAGCTAGTGGCTCCCCTCACGTTCTTTGCCAGCCTGGGTAAGACTATCTCGAGGGACCTCCTGCAAGCCGAGCAGCTCCTCGAAATCATGCAGACCAAGCCAACCGTCGTTTCCAAAGAGGGTGCTCCGCCTTTGCGGCTTTCAGGCGGCGGCGAAGTCCGATTTGACGGCGTCTATTTCTCGTACGACAAGAAGAAGGAGATTCTGAAGGACGTCAACTTCACGGCCACACCAGGGATGACCGTTGCCTTTGTCGGAGCTACTGGCGCCGGCAAGTCGACCATCCTGAAGCTTTTGGACAGGTTCTACGATGTGACTAGGGGGTCGATTAGCATTGACGGACAGGACATTCGGGATGTGGATCTCTATAGGTATGAATCGCTCCCTCGACAACTTATCAGAAGTGTGTTGCTGACGAGCCGCAGTCTCCGAGCCCAGATTGGCGTGGTGCCTCAGGCGCCGATCCTCTTTGACGATACGATTATGAACAACGTGCGCTATGCCAAGCTCACGGCGACAGATGAAGAGGTCTACGAGGCATGCAAGGCTGCCTGCATCCACGAGCAAATTCTGGGGTTCACGGACGGTAGGCTTTCTCCCGCGTTGTCTTCACGGAAGGGGCATCACTGACACAGCACAGGCTACCAAACCAGAGTAGGCGAACGGGGTGTCAAGCTTTCCGGAGGAGAGCTGCAGCGAGTCGCCATCGCCCGTGCCATCCTGAAACGGCCTTCCATTGTGCTGCTCGACGAAGCCACCAGCGCTGTCGATACGGAGACGGAGCAGAAGATCCAGGAGGCATTACGTACTCTGTGCGAAGGCCGCACTACTTTCATCGTGGCGTATGTGAAAACGATTCAGAACCGTCTTGTTGCAGAGTAGGTTGCTAACAAGTCTATCAGACACCGCCTCTCAACCATTGTCAACGCGGACCGTATCATCGTCATCGCTGGCGGCGAGATCGTGGAGCAAGGCAGCCATGATGAACTGATAGGAGCCGGCGGGAGATATGCCGAGCTCTGGTCAAAGCAAATCTTTGTCAAGCCCAAGGATAAGGGGTCCGACGACGACGACAAGCTGGCCGGAAAAACGGGCAAGGGACCCACGATTGTCAATGACTTGAGCGCCGAAGTCACCAGCTCGGAGCTGGCCAAGGTCAAGTCGACTCCGGCGGCAGCAAACGGCAATGGCGTAGATCGCCAGGCAAAGCGCGCCAAACAAGATGCCAGCGGCAAGGCACAACAAACCACACCGGGCCATGGCAAAGAGGTATGAGAATGCTAGAAACCCGTCAGAGTTATGCATGCATGTATTATGCCCCCGTCCACGGCAGTATCGATATATATCTACATACATAGCATACTTTGGCCCGTTTCTAGCGGCGCTTTCTCGTCTTCTAACGTTTCAGGTCTCACACCTCAACCCGGGAGCGCCCACTTTCACGCCTCGCTCATTCGCCAGCTTCGGGTTCCGGTTGTACGATCCCGCGACATCCACGACAACGGCACCGTTCTCCAGCCCGACGCGACGCACACACAGCCCGGCCGTTCCAAGAAATAGCTCCCCAGATGGACCGCCCGATCAGAGACCAGCTAGCCCGTCGCCCTCAGCCGCCTCATCCTGGCCTGCGATCCAGCCGCACCTGGTATCTTATTACAGCCCCATGCCCTACTTTTCCGCGGCCACGGGCGCACAACCGTCGTGGATCATGGTCCCGGCGGCGTACGCACCGGTATTTCACCCTACGGTGGCAGCAGCAACATGGGATATGTTCAACTCAAACGCCATGGCTCATCAGGAACGGCAGCCGCAGCAACAACAAAAGGCATTTCCTGTGCCGAAGAGGCCCGATCATGGAAGGGGCGGGCTTTTCTCGCGGGAGAGGGAAGAGAAAAGAGGCATCATTCATAGGGGGACTGCAGAGAATATGAGGGATGACGCACGAGGTGCAGCAGCACCAACGAGGATGAGAAAAGTTGCCATCTTCAGGACGGATGAGTCGACTGACACTGTTTGTGATGACGACGACGAGGTGGGGGGTAACAACGAAGACGATGATGTGGCGCCGGAATACAATGGGCCAAGGTATCCGAGGTATCTGAGGACGGTGCAATCCAAAAGTGAGCCTGGCCTGTTGGGTGGGGGTTGTGGTGGTGATGGTGGAGGAGGAGGTAATAATGGTGTTTGGTTGAGGATGGGGTCGGACTTGACTGGTTAATGGTGGCGGTTGTTGTTTCTCTTGTTCAAGGTTTCATTTTTCTTTGGGTGGTACGCATGGCTCGGGAGGTTGGGAGTGGGTTTGATATGGCTCCTTAATTGTTATGACTTTACGGTTATGTTTTCTAGGATAGAAGGTCGACATGGGACATGAACAGCAGATTTAGACTGGGGCTTCCTTCCATGGGGACTAAAAAAAAAGGAAGGGTAAAGTTGGCGGGGAGGAAGAGTGACATGAGCAAAAAACGGAGAAAATAGATTTAGATGGTGGGCATGGATAGGGACTGTTTAATTCTAGGGGAAGAAAAGCAGGTGGTTCTCTCTGTCGTGTTTTTCTCCCTCTCTGTGTCTAAGAGTTGAGGTTAGTTGGCAATGATATACGCATATGTGTCGGGGAATATGTCATTCCCTCGGGTCCTTAGGTTTCATGTTTTTACATGGCAGAACTTCATCAAAAGATGCTTATTACTTTTGCTTGGTCACGCCCCTGAAAGCAGAAAAGGCGGGTGTTGAAACTGAAAGATGAAAATTAGGATTACGGACGGTTCCATAGGAAAAGCTATCTGAGAAAGGGAAAGACAAGGTATATCTGGGGCCAGTAAGCCAAAACCTCAGCCACGCACATCCAAAACTCCCCATCGTGTTTCCACCAAAACCAAGCAAGTGTCCCAGGGTGAATTTTTCCCATTCTCCCTCCATTCCACCCTCTGCATGTTGTGAGTATCTCCTTCTCCTCCCCGTTCCGGCCAATCCAAATGTAAGATAACAGAGTGCAATTTTGTTAGGAACGTATCTTGGTCCTTGTCAACCACTTCCCCTGACCGTCCGTCCGTTGTGTCGGCGTTTCCTCTCCTGAACTACCTTATGATGGCGCGGTAGCTGCGGTCGTGGAAGACGTCGCAGGTGTTTTCTCATTCCCGTCCGTCTATTTTGCCGTTTCCAGGTGTTGCTGCCGTTGCTGCCGCCGCCGCCTCCGGCTCTGGGTCAAGGGTTCAGGCGTTTCAGGGCGCGGTCGGTCTCGTGAAGCGACTTCTCGTCGTCCGCATCTTGACTGGGTTGTTGTGACAAGAACGTTTGTGGAGACTCGGTTGATGTTGTTGGGTTGGCAGAAGGAGATTTGGGATCGGTTGTGCCATCTGTCACAGGGACGGTGGTTGCATCAGGCTGAGTTGCTGTAGCGGTTGATGCTGGAGCGTTTTTTGCCTTGCCCGCTCCTTTCTCGTATGGAGGCTCCAACTGAGGTTGTCCCGATCCACGAGTTTTAGCCGCAGCCAATTCATCATCGCTGTGCTGGTGCATCTTCGCCCTCGCCCTCGCCTTCGCCTTCCTGTCCTCCTTCTCCTTTTCCTCCTCCTCCTCCTCCTCGCTATGCTTCCGCCTCACTTTCCCCACAGCATGTTTCGCCTTCTCCGTCGCCTTGGTGTACATTTCCAACCCGCGAAGAACCATGTAGCTCTTGCTTACCTTTACACGGCTCATATCAACGCCGGCCTCGCGGAGCGACTTGACAAAGGCGCGGAAGTTGCTCGCCGGCGGACGGTAGTGGCCGCTCAGCGGGGAGAGGCTGATCAAGCGGCCGTCGCGAATGCGGATCAGGCCGGCCGCGGAGATGCGGGCGCCCTGGAGGAACGAGGAGTGCTGGAACATGCCGCTGTTTTTGATGCCGACGTATAGGCGGAAGGAGGTGTCGGCGACGAAGATCCACGTGTTTTTGCGGATGGTTTTGCGGAGGAGGCGGTTGAGGATGGTGGTGCCCGAAAGGTGGTTGGTGATTTTCTTCTTGGTGGATGTCGGCTTGGGTTCGGCTCGGTAGCGACTGGCTTGTGCTGAGTCCATGGAGGAGATGGTGGATGCGGAGAAGGTGGTGGAGGTTGACGGACGGGGGGAGAGGGATGAGTCGTCGTCGCTCGAGTCGCCGCCGCCGAAGAGCGGTGTCTGGGTGTTGTCAGAAGGGGAGACGTACTCCGGGGTTGGGTCGTCCTTGGGAACGATGCCGTGGATGGAGTCTTTGTACTTGGTCGAAGTGTCGATTCGGGCGCCGTTTTTGGCCCAGCAAAGCCGGCCCTCCTCATCGACCTTGACGAGGTAGTACTGGCGCTCTTCGCGTGAGAGGTAGCGGACCTGCTCCCGCTCGAGGCGTTCACGAGGACAAGCTTCAAGGTCGACATCTTTCCCCTCACCGTAGTCCAGCCAGTAGAAGAAGTTCTCGTTGGTGTCGGAACGCTTCCATACGTCGTGATAGACCTGCAGGTTTGCGCCGTAACGATGCTTGAGGTCAACCATTTCGAGGAAATATTGCAGATGCATCATCCTTGCTTCCTGCTTGCAGCGATCCTTTTCCTGTTGTCTCTCGAAGCGTTCTTGCGCCATCAGCTCCTGTTTGTTCCTGCGACGGCTCGAAGCGGGACCGGAGGACGAGGAGGACGAAGATGAAGACGACGTGGAAGACTCAGACAGGGAGGTGGACGAGGAGTCAGCGTCGAGGTCGGCAGCCGCGTGGCGAACGATTGTGATAGCTTTTACCCAGTGCTGATGGGCAGCGGAGGGATGGGTGTCTGAACTTTGGCTGCGCGCGGTGTTTGGACGGTCTAGGGACGTCCGCCCGCCAGTGTCGGAGCCGGACCTGGGACGCGGAGCGTTCAGGGCTCTCCATCGGGCGTCGCGGATAGCATGGACCCAACGAGTTGATGCATCGATGTCGAGACCCTTGAGTTGGCGGCGGACGCGGTAGCCGCGGTAGGTTTTCTGGATAACGGTGGCTGCTTTTGCGCGCCTGCGCTCGTCGTCAGAGCTGTTGCGGCGGCCGAAGGAGAGGATGCTCGAGATGGAGCCGTGATGGCCATGGCGGCTGTGGTGTGTGAGCCATGAGGGGGGCCGAGGACGCGATTCCCCAGAGTCCGGTTCTGGAGAATGCGAAGCTGTGAGTTCTAGGCTCTGGCGCTTCTTCTCTCGCTGGATGCGCTTGTGCTCGGCCTCGCGCTCCAGCTGGACCTCAGTGATGTGGTCGAACTCTTCCTTGGTCGGCACCATCAAGGATTCCAGGTACTCCTGATGGCTCCGCGAGGAAGTCACCGAATGGATAGAGCCCCGAGTTACCGGACGAGCTGGTTCCAAGGTCTGCGGGTGTGAGCTCGGGGAGGAGGTCGTTGATAGTGGGGCCGATGACGTCGGCGGCCCGGGCGTTCCGGACCGGGGATCGGCGACGGTGGAGTCAGGGCCGGCGCCCCTTCCTGAAGAATCATTTATGGAACCCATGGAAGCTTCAACTTTGGAAATCAAAATGCTTGGAAAAGAACGACTTGGAGCTGGGTGGCCCTTGTGTGGGATGTCTATCTGCCCGGTGTCTTGAGGGCGGGGCTGGTTGAGAAAAAAAGGAAGAGAAGCACTTGAGGCCGGTGCGACGTCATCACAACCGGGAGAGTCGGCCTGCACAAACAATGCATGGGGCACCTGCAGGCGCCTGCAGGGTGAGCTCAGAGGTGCCGTGATCACAGCCTCGTTGGCAGGTCAAAGGTGGCTGATGGTAAGACGGACAGCGCTACGCGTCGGATTCATAAGACTTTGGGGCTGGTTCAACTTCGGCTCAACGGGAATCTGCAATAGCCCTGGGGCTTGGACGTGTTGTTCCTGAGTTGGTTCATGCGTTTCCCAGTTATTTTTGCGGCACAAAAGAACATTGTGGTCTCCTGTGTCGAGTACCCATTGTGGGATCCTGGGAGTCCCGTTCCTCTCCTTTCCACATGCGCAGGTCCTACAGCAGACCAACTGCCGAACATCGTCTGATCATGTATGCTCCACATGGCCAATCATGAACTGTAGGTCGGTCGTAGGGCTTCCGATCTTGTAGCCTCAATTCTCCATGGGACAGACGAAGGGAAATTTATGGTCAAAGCCTGAACAAGATCCAGATTTCTGATTCCTATCGTTGGGTTGATCTCCTGGCTGGGAAACTCCGGATTAGCACTGTCAAGCTAACGAGCCAAGACTTTTGGACTTGTTTCATTCCAACCTTCCACGTCGACCATTTCTCAACTCTAATGTAAATATAACTGCTACAGCACGTGAAGAAGCAGTAACTGAGGCAAAAATCGGCAATGACTTAGCTGCTATAGGAGAGGATAACAAGCTGCATTCCGCAGCTCATCCAACACCAAACACCATGAAATATTCTCTTCTCCCCTTGCTGCTCCTCCTCCAGCCCATCCCCTCCCTCACATATACTCCTCTCTCAGATCAATCTCTCCGCTACATTACCACCTCACACTCCCACGCCTCCTCTCAAACCACCGACCCGGATTTCGACCCAACCCACGGCTCCCTTCTCGCCCCAATCCTGAGGCCCCGCGTCCCGGGCACTGAAGGCCACGCTCTCGTCCAGGAGCACTTCGCCGCCTTTGTGCGTGACCACCTGCATCCGTCATGGCAAGTTGAGTGGCACAACACAACCGCCACGACGCCCGCGACCGGGAACCAACCCGTGCCGTTCCGGAATTTGATCCTGCGCCGGGACCCGCCGTGGAGGTCTGGGAAGGATTCGGCCAAGATGGACGCGGGTAACGTCGCGCGCCTCACGTTGGCGGCGCACTATGACAGCCTGTACCAGCCCGAGGGGTTTATCGGGGCGGTCGACAGCGCGGTGCCGTGCGCGCTGTTGCTGCATGTGGCGCGCGCCGTGGATGAGGCGTTGACGAGAAAGTGGGAACATGGACGGGGAACCGGGGATGATGGGTTGGAAGATGATGAGGAGGCGGACAAGGGCGTGCAGATTTTGCTGTTGGACGGCGAGGAGGCATGGGTGAAATGGACGGATCAGGATAGTTTGTACGGGTCGAGGTGAGTTCTGCCTCCTTCTCTCGTGTTTGACAGGGTCTAATCACCACACGTACAGGGCGCTGGCAGAGACGTGGGAAAACACGGCCTACGAAACGGGCAGCCGGTTTTCTACGCCGCTTGAGGCCATCAGTCTCTTTGTGCTGCTGGATCTCCTGGGCGCGCCTGAGCCGACCATCCCATCCTACTTCCCCAAAACTCACCGGGCATACCGGGATTTGGGGAAGGTCGAGGCGAGGCTCAGGAAGTTGGGGTTGCTGGAGACGAAACCGCGGGCTCCCTTCCTTGGGGACACCGACAAGACTCGCGTTCAATTCCAGGGCTACATTTTAGATGACCACATTCCCTTCCTTCGTCGGGGAGTGGACGTCTTACATATCATTCCGACCCCGTTTCCGAAGGTGTGGCACACGATGGATGATGATGGGGATCATCTCGACTTGCCCACCATTCGAGACTGGGCGCGTATCATGACGGCATTCGTGGCTGAATGGATGGATCTGGAGGGGTATTTGGGAGACTCAGGAACAGTTTTACAGCCAGTCAATGTAGGGGGGGTAGGAGGCGGAAGGGATGAACTTTAGGGGAGTTCAGCATTCAGTACCCTAACCCCAGCCTTATCTGGGTTCTTTCGGTCCTCGAACAAATACATGGGCCGAGGGGATCATTGAAATTTCAGTTGAAGATGCGGCTGCACCATATTTGGGCAACTGCGCAATGGAAGCCCAATTTTAGAGGGCTGTGACGCCGTTTTGTGCTACGTGAGTACATCCAGCGCAGAACACACAGAAGCTCAGCCCGCTGGTGCTGACGCCGCTGTGGCGGTTCTTCACCTTGGATGTTTGAGTGGGTGCAGAAGTGGGGCCGATCACGCTACGGCGATCCGGGAAGGGTGCCGTGCCGCTGCCGTTCCTCCCGGACCCTAAGTTCAACTCCGCTTCTTCTCCACCGTCCCATTGTTTCTTGATTCTACATGCCATCGTGTCACCACAAAGACAAAGCCAGTTTACAGCTCGAACCCTGATTGACGTTCTGGGTACCCGATATACCCATTGCCGCAACCCCAAAAAAGTCATTTCAACGCCGTCGTACCATTTACATCGCCGTCCGCCATCCTTTCGTACCCTGAGGCCGGAGCAACCGACAAGTCGCAACAGCTCATTCTTCGTTTCACGCCTCGCCGCGACCTCCTCCGCATCTCCGAGCTAATCCATGAGGTAGCGCCCCGACCTCTCACGGCCTGAATGTCGTCGGCGCAAATCCAGGATCAAATCTACGACACCGGGCGCCATGAAAACCTCGGCGCGGGCGGCGAGGTAACTCCCTCCGGAGCCGGCGCCGGCGCTGACGATGCGACGGCGCGCGCCACGGAAACCGCCAATGGAAACGGCGCCGCTTCTCTTCTAAAGTCCCAACCGCCGCAAGACAACCGGCCGCCGTTATTCTCCGACGACGAAGAGGAAGACGAAAACGACGAAAATGCCTCCGAAGTCTCCATTCCCTCTGACGAGGTCTCCCCCAACGTCTCCGTCCCTCCATATTGGACACACCCCGACCTACAATCCCCGCAATCCCCACAACAGCAATCCCAACACCTTCTGCCCAATGGCCAAACATCTCGAAGACGACGAGGCGGGAATAGCAGCGCCGCCAACGGGCGGCCCATCTCCACCGCCTCGGCCGAGTCCGTCCTCCCGCCGGGCGCCATCACGCTGCAGGACAACGAGCGCGACGATAGCGACGAGGACGAGGTGGCCGGCCGCCGGAGCAACAGCAGCGATCTGTACGGGCGCGACCGCAACCGCGCATGCTGGGCGCGCAGCGTGCAGGTGACGGATTATGTCATGGTGAACGGGGGCACGACCAACATTGGGGCGTTTGTGGTTTGGAATATCAAGGTGGAGACGCTAAGTGTCAGTTGTCCTTTTGCCGTTCAATACCTAGGTGATCATCAGGATGGAGGATGGGAAACTGACACCTTTGTCTCCGGTACGCAGGGCTCGCGCATCAATATCCGAAAACGCTACTCCGAGTTCGACGACCTCCGCAAAAAGCTCGTCAAAACCTTTCCCAACTTCGAGGCGGCCGTGCCGGCGCTGCCGCCAAAAAGCGTGCTCAAGCGCTTTCACCCGCGCTTTTTGGAGAAGAGGCGCGCGGGGTTGCAGTACTTTCTCAAGTGAGTCGCCCGTCGATCGAACTGCTTGAGGTTCCGGGAAGGGAAAATTGCACCATTCTAACCGTGACGTCTGGACAGTTGCATTCTATTGAACCCAGAGTTTTCGGGGTCGCCTGTTTTGAAGGAGTTTTTGTTTTCATGAGCGAGTCCTGCCCTGCAGGGATGTGATTGATGACACGATTAATGGCCATAGCGATGAAGATAGTTTATTGGCGTTTCTAGTAATGATAATATATTGGACAAGGACATTCATGATTGCTTCGAGTGATCATGGCCATGATGATACGTGATCAGTTTAGGATCCAGCAGCTCAATGAGCAGTGAAACAGAACGTCCCGAGAGGTTCGTCTTATCATCAATTCGTGTCGTCACTAGTATTACCTGTATATATGCTCTAATACCGAGCCGTCCAATGCATCGCTCATCCAACTCTCTATATAGCATCAACTGCTCGCTCCAAAAATGCCATCTACACCCCATCGGCATAGCCAGCGAAGCAGCCGCAAACCCGCCATGTCCTCTACCAACGCCGCTCCACCTCCTCCTCCCTGAAGCCAATCCATGACAAAAAAGCGCCCAAATGTTGAGATGATGCAGAACGCCCAAATGCGCCAGCCAGACGTGTATGTGTGTTGAAACCCTTCATCCTCTAAATCTGCTCCCCCTCTTCCCATTACTCCTTCTTCCGTCCTACTCCACCCGTGGCCAAAAGGAACCCACACCCGCATGGTGTCTCCTAAGCCGCCTTCTTCCCATGCGGCGCGCCGAGCCCGTTCATCAGCAGTTCATTCTGCCTCTGTTTCTCGTGCGGGATCGTTAGGCAGTTGATGCCCAAGAACCGGCAGATGCTCGTCGTCACAATGTAAGCCCACCGGAAGTAGGCCACGGCCGCGAACGCCAGGTACGCCACCAGGTAGCACCACTCGCTGGTCGCGTTGAACACGGCGGCGCGCTCGCCAAAGACGAGCGGCAGATTCGCCAGCACCGCGCCGCCGACCAGCGGCCAGAGCATCACCGTCCAGTACGGGAACGGCTGCCGCGTCAGGTGCGCCAGGATCATCTTGGTGGTCATGCGGCCGAACACGAAGCTCATGACGACGCAGAACAGAACGAGGTGGTTCTCCTTGCAGATCGTCGAGTGCGGGCTGTACAGCCAGGCAAAGGCGCAGAACGTGTACACGGCCATGGGCGTCCACTCGAGAAAGACGGGGGCGATGGGCTGGCCGCGGGACTGGCGCGCGCGCACGACATGGTAGACGCAGAAGGGGATGTGCGTCAAGAGCAGCGAGGAGAGGAGGATGGTGACCCAGAAGTCGCGGAAGGACAGGGTCGCCACGGCGTCGTCGCTCAGCCGGAGGGTGTCCTGGAGGAAGCGGGTGAAGAAGGTGGGGAGGTGCGGGGTCAGCGGTTGCGTCCAGATGCCCGGGCCGTAGTAGCCCGAGGCGATCATCATGGCGCAGGCGATGAGGAGGCCCTCGGTCGGGCCGTTGATGAAGCCCAGGTAGAGCGTGTGGGTGTGATAGGTTTCCCAGGTCGAGAAGAACATGGCCAGGCAAGGGGCGAGGGCAGTGAAGACGCCGGATTTGGAGGTGCCCAAGCCCATGGCGGCGGTTTCGAGCAGGCTGGCGAGGGTGCAGTTGAGGCTGTCAATGCCGTGGTCGAAGAGCTCGCCCAATCCGCTGGATGTGCCCGTCCGCCGGGCCTGCTTGCCGTCGACGTTGTCGAAGGTCTGGTACATGAACAGCCCAAAGGCAAAGCTGTAGTAGACCCATGACGGCGCGGGCCCTTCAAGGTCTGGCATCATGACGCAGAGCAGGCCGACGTTGAAGAGGATGCAGAAGAACCCTAGAAGGGTTACCATGTTGGGGGCCAGCCATAGCGGCAACAAGTTGACGAAGGCGTTCCACTGATATCACAGTCAGAAATCACGCTCTCATTGGAGGTCCAGGCCAACGTACATAGTGTTTGAGAATGTAGTTGGAGATGGGTGACTTGTCAACAGCCGAGTACTTGTAATTCTTCAGGTGGCTGAGGGCCTCGTCCGAGACGCACTCGGCGGCAGCTTGTTCTAGAAAGACAAGGTCAGCATCCTGAACCCCGGGGATACCTCCGGCCCGGCCCGGCCTGCTGCAACGAGGTGGTAGGTAATGCGCCTCATCGGGCACCTTCGCAGCAGGGCACAGCGGGCAGGTGGTGGGGCCGAAATAGGGGGGTGTGGCAGGAGAAAGGGGGTTTCACGAACTGGCATTGTAGTAGTAGTATGAAGCCATTTTTGGGCGGGTTTAACGGCTGGTATGGCGGAGAGCCGCAGGTTGTGGATGTGCAGGCACTGGTTGTGCGGCCGTTTCTACCTCGGGATGTGTCTTGCTATAAGTGGCATGTAGGCGTTCGGGGGGTTGCAAGGATGACAACAGGAGCTGATGGATGCTGCCGCCGCTCAAGGACAGGCTGGGTGCTTGGGGCTTGCTCAGGGTGAGGTTGTGAAGAAGTGAAGACGAGGCAAAGCCCAAATTCGGAAATCTTCAAGTGAGGAGGGAGGGTGGATGTGCACAATCGACCCCGGCTCCGAGCCACGGCCGGTCCGACACTCCAAGCGCCGGTACTTCTAGAGACAGAGCAACGGTTCCAGGTTGCTTGAGAGAGTCAAAGCTTGCCGATGGCCTGTACGGAATATGGAACTGAAGAGGTTCCACACATCAGACTCTGCACAACCCACAAGTGTTTCTTCAGAGTTTCCGCAAGGGGTTTTTTTTCTGTTTCTCCTTCTCGACCGGTTTCGTGGGCCAAAGTTGCTGAGACCAACCACCTTGCTGTTGTGGTGCGAATCAAATCGGCAATCCCACCCTTCGGGGACAGGAGACCCCACCCCCCTCCCCAGCATTTAACCTGACACGTGAAAATTTAAGGCGGTGAAGACGTGCGGCTGGCCGCTGATCTCACCTCAGGTTGTTGTTTGCTTCATACATACACACGAAGTGTATGTCGTGTCTGTTTCTGACCATTCATCGTCTTTGTCTACCAGTGTCCACTGGACTTTTGCCCCCGACAACTGGCTCTCAGGTCCCGAACGCCACCAGCATGGTTTTGCTGGCTGGAACACGCTCGAGTCAGGACCCAAGGCACACAGGCACCAGGGGAAAATCAGCATCCAATTGGAGACCGAGAATCGATATGTCGGATCGGACAAGGGAGAAGTGGTGAACCCCTTTGTATCGCGGGTTACGTCACTGCCATCAAGCCATGAGAGAATTCTCGGGAATAAAATCTGTCGCAAACCATGCTCCCATTTCCCCAAACCCCCTTCGCTGGACCTGGATGGCCAGCCATGATTAAGCTACTACCATAATTAGAACAAAAATAGTGAGGGGATAACAACTAGGACAGTGTGCCACAGCTTTCACTCTGTCCCACCGTCTGGCTAGTCATCCAGGGCTCCCTGGACGGCTTCATGCTGGTTCCCGCACACCTCCGCACCAAGCCAAACTTACGTCACCAACATCACACTCAACAACCACATGCCAAAAACTCCCTTCTCACAGCAACCCGGCAATGCCCGCAAACATACCGCCAGCCAGGACCAGAAGACCGTACGAATCACCGAAGCGGAGCATGCCCGCGCCGTTCTTGTCCGTGCTGGTTCCGTCGGCCATGCCGTTGAAGGCCTCAGTCGGGGTAGCCGTGGGAGCGGCGGTCGTCGTCGTGGCGGTCGACGTGGTGTTGTACTTCTTGGGGTTCTGCGCGCCGCACGGGTGGTCCTCGCGGCAGGAACTAGCGCACTGGTTGTCGCTCCCGCACGCCTCGACGCACTGGTTGCCCCATTCCGTGCAGACGTGGTAGGGGATCGTCAGGGTGTACTCGCTCACGTTGGGCCGATTGCCGTCGCTGCAGACACAGCCGTAAGTGAGGGTTTCCTGCGAAGAGCTTAGGGTTAGTGGCGATCGACGCAAGACGCGGTCATACGACGGGACAAACGTACAGGATCGCAGCTGTTGACCTGCGGCTCGCCGGGAGCGGTCTCGAGGCAGATGGGCTTGCAGCTGCTCCGCTGGTCGTGGCACCACGCCTCTGGAGCACGCGTTAGTTTTCAGCTTCCATGTCAGGAGGCGGCGTCGGAAAGAGCTTACTCCGCGTCGAAAGAGGGACGGTGTCCGGGTCGATGTAGTAATCCGCCGCGACGGTGGTGGCCGCGGCGAGGGCAAGAAGGGCTGTCCTGAAGGAAACCATCGTGCCGGTTGTGACGACGAATGTGTTGATGCAAAACTGGTCCTCGTGGGAATACCGGGCGTGAAGAGCTGGTGTTTGCGAGGTCAGCGACGCCCCAAGGCTTGAACACCAGACGGAGAAACAATCAACACGGCATGGTTGCCGTCGAAACGGTTTGCATTCCAACAAGACGGGAGAACGGATGAACCTACAGCTCTTCTCAGCTCAGTCGCGGAAAGGGGCTAATGGGAAGATTAGTGATTAAGGGGCGATTGGCAGAACCGACGTGAAATGGATGCCAAAGCAATGCAAGTAAACAAACGAGCGGCAAGAATATGTAGATACTCGACAACCTGGGAGAGCGGTCTGGGTTAAAACGAGCGAGAGGACCACCAAGTTTCCAACGGGGTGGATATACTACGATGGCATGACGAAGAGGAGCCGATGGGGAAGCAAAACGCGGAACTGGCATCGTAAATGAAGGTCTGGGTTCCTAGCAAGCACTGACCCCAGATCCGCTCTGCACCCATGCAAGCCTCCCGAGGAGCAGGCGAGCTCCGGATTGGACGGTTGGGAAGCTCAATCAACAAGCGGAACCCTCGTGATAGGTCCGGCCCACCATCCCTTGCTCTCGCGCCGGGATCGCTCCGTTGCCCGTTTCCAGGGATCTGCGCTCTCCAGGGGCCCGCGTTGTGCAGCGCGGAGAGTTGGATCAAACCTGGAAATCCGATGAGCGTCGTGAGAAAAGCGGTTGTGGGTTTCGGCGGCGTTGCGGTACTGAGTACTCTTCTGGCAGATGCCTCGGAATCTGAGAGACGGCGAGAATATCCATCCTCTAGAAGTTGGGAACGCTTGAATGCACCGCTGGTGATGTCAGACCGTCCCGGCCAGGTTGGGCATAACGCCCGCGGACATGCCGCGTTGTCTCGTCTCATGCTGTCCAAGTTGGCATCGAAACAATCCGAACATTGAAACTGGGACACCTCTCCTTTGTCGTTGATATTGACAACTCGTACATGTGTACTTCCCCTTCTAAACCGTCCAGATAGGGGGGGCCGCCCCCGTTTGACGTGGGAAAATTCGGCCCTCGCGCATGCATCGCCTCCGATCCTTGGATTTGTGCTGCCACGACCAGCGATCGCTGTTGTTGCTGTCAGAGGAGGTTGGGCCAACAAAACTCCTCGATCAGGCATCTCCCTCATAAGGGCGCTGACCTATCGAAAGCAGTCGAATGCCAGAGAGGTAGCGGTGCATACGAGGGAGGCATCGTGACCTCACCCGCAGGGTAAAAGTCCACCCTCCGGTTCCGAGGTGCAGAGACGATCCAAACCGCTGCCGAGACTCGTATTGCAGTGTTTCTCCCGCGCGTCTTGCCTCTGCCAAACTTCAGCCTGTTACCGAACAGTTATCTGTCATACAAACACAGCGCGAAGGATGAGCTTGAGAGGACCCCAAATTCTAGGCCCTGACGCTGCCGGATGTCCGAGCTGTGGGGTGATCGTTGTTCTTCCTGAGGTCCAGCCGCTCATCTTCGGGGGTGTTTGTGAATCCAAGCATGCGGGCATACAAAACCGGGCCGGCGTCAGATAGTGTACACAGCATCGTGATGCCTGACAGTCGATGCATGGCTGCGACCCGGTGCCATTCATTGCTCAAACCTGGAAGGTCTGCGCTGTGTCATTGTCGGGAGGGTGCTGCCACAGAGCAGACGAATGTGGCCCGGGCTGTTCTTGAAGCGGAAAGCGAACTGGAGAAGTACTTGGCCGTTGCCTTCGCCGTTGCAGCGGTTCACGTTGTTGTGGTCCTTGCATGCAGCCCGAGCCGCCAGGATGGGATTAGCTCCGGCCAAGACAAGATGGGTCTCTTGGCACTTGCCAAGCCAGCTGCCGGGTCCCTCGTCTTGGCAACAGAGCTGCAACAAGCTGAACAAGTGTCCAGAGCTTCTGAAACGGAGTCAACCGTCGTCATTGTCGCCCATATGCTGCTCGCTGCTCTCTCGACAAGCGAGCACATACCCCATTCTACGTCGATCACCATGCAGTTAACAGGGTCAATTGCCTCGGTGCTGTTGCTGCTCTCAGCGGGCGTTGCCCAGGCAGCGTCGGCTTGGGGATTCGACGAGGGCATCCTCCACATCGTCACCAAGAAGTCCCCAGAGAGCGTCAAGCAAAAGTATGCTAACCGCCGTCCAATTGTATTCCTCGGTGGCTAACCATTCTATCCTGCTCAGGTTCGATGCGAAGGCGCCTCTCGCACAACCAGTGACCCTCGGAAGCCTCGAGACCCTGAAGCTGGGCCTGACAGCTCAAGAAGATGGCAAAGGGAAGCGGCCTCACCAGGCCTTCCTCGTCCTCCAGGAGCAGGACTCCGGTTTGGAGACGCCATTCCCCATGACAGTCAAGGAAAATGGAAAGGCTATCGTTCAGATCGTAAGGCTGCGTCTCCGTGGATGAGCTTCCCGGCGGGACCCGTCTGACTTGGGCAATGCAATGCAGACACACAAAGATCTCCCGGTGCAGTTCCTCATTTCCAAGAAGCCGCTGAAAGCATCCATCGTCCTCGCTTCGTTCGGCTCTTCCCAGGGCTTCAATGCCCCCGCCTTTGAGGTCAACATCGAGCTGGACCCCAACGCACCGGCGCCCAAGTACGAGAAGCCGCTCCGTTACGGCAAGCAGCCCGAGATTCACCATATCTTCCGTCCCGACCCCAAGAGCCCGCCCAAGGTGGTTTCGCTCGTCTTCGGCGCGCTGGTGGTCGCGGCGCTTCCCGCGCTGTTCCTCGGCGTAAGTACTTCTTGGCTTTCTGACCACCTCACACAACACGTTGCTGACCTCGGGGACATAGTGGGTCTTCCTCGGCGGGAACCTGAAGCACCTGCCTGCAGCCTTTAGCCGCGCGCCGCTCTCCCATGCCACCTTCTACGGATCTATCGTCGCCATGGAGTTTGTCTTCTTCCTGTACTACACGACCTGGAACTTGTTCCAGGTGCTTCCAGTCATGGCCGCCGTGGCTGCTGTGACGGTGCTGAGCGGGACGAAGGCATTGGGCGAGGTTCAGGCGAGGAGGATGGCGGGAGAGCGCTGAGCGTTGGGAGAATTTCTGTGTGCATTGCGCGGCAGGAAGGGAGGCTGGCCGTTCAAAGTTTCTACCATAGATGCGATTCTGAAACATGTATGCTCTAGATGGGTCAATAAAAGTTCGTCGGTTGAGGGGATGAAAGCCATCCGAACATCGAACCCCGCAGCATTGTGAAATGCCATCCGAGGGATGTCCTGTCGCTCGGCCACGGAGTCCGCCCGGGAACGTGTGAGGCCAATCAGCGTGCCAGGACTTGATGTCGGCCGGCCCCACTTCGACACTTTAGACCCCTGTTTGTAAACAAACCACAACCCGCATCGCGTCTCGCAACACCGCCAAAAGTGACCTCATTCACCTTGTCTCGCGGTCAACTCGCGACTTCTTCCCTCATTTGCCATCGCCCGTTTGGCACATCTCGAGATACAATTCATTGGTACGCGATGCGTGTTTAAAGTCCATCGGGCCTTCTCACTTCGAGTTTTTAGCTATTTTGTTTTCTTTTGCCTTGTCGAGTCGAGACAACATCGCTCGACTTGGTTGTCGGTTGCACCTACCGTCTTCCCTCTCTTCGACCTCTGGACCGCGCCGAGCTTGACGCGCTCCGGCAGGCCCGCCATGGACATCAACAGCACTAGCCGGAGCAGCCATGCTGCTGCCAAAACACGACATATCTCTAGACTGAGAAAAGAGATGTTACAGCATCGTATGCACCAGAACCCGTTTAGCTCGCCGCCCTCATCGACTGGCTCCCACGACACGGTCAGCACCACGACCGAAGAGCTCACCCAAAACCTATCCGACTTCACCTTCAGCCCGGACGGCGAGGGCACCCGCCGCTTCTCCCACGGCCTGCCGAACCCGTCCAAGAGGCTCACGTCTCGTTCGAACCGCCTGTCATCCCGCCAGATGGACGTGCTGAACACGTCTGTCATCGCCCGCACTTTTCCCGAATGGAGCGGCTTGCTGCCTAAGGACTCGGCCCCGACCCAGACAGACGACATGGCTGCCCCGCAGAGGCACGTTTCTGGCTCTTCGGTCGGTAAGGAGAACATGCCTCCGAACCAGGAACGCGCAGGCGATAACCCTCTGGAAGAAGCTGCCGAACTCAAAAAGAAGCGCCTCCGCCCCGACCTGCATGCTCGCGTCGAGAACGAGTCGGACTGCTCGACGGTCCTTTCACTCTCTCCGCCGCGGCCTTCTTCTCGCCGCCGCTCTCGCTTCGTCGACCTCCCCGAGAATTCGCCCATGTCCCCGGACAACCGGCCTTCGCTCCAGGAAATGGTGTCCAAGATTCGCACCGAAAAGCAAGCTGGAAGCGTCGACACGACACCGAAGCGTCCCTCGCCTCTTCAGCAAAACCACCAAACTCCGCCCCAAGCGACCGTCAACTTCGACCACAGCATCACCACTCCCACCCGCTCCTTCTTCCTGCCATCCTTCCGCCATCTCCCAGAGTGGACGTCCGGCGCCCTCAAATTTACCACGACCAAAAATGGCGTCCCTGTCTTTGTGAAGACGGCCAACGGCGTCCGTCTCGACCAGTACGGAAAGAACCACGAAGAGATCCGCGCGGTCGGCATGAGCAAGGAAGACGAGGAGATTTTCGTTTCCATGGATAAACTCCAGGAGGAAGTCCGCGAACTCCACGACCACGACGCGATGCTTCAGCGGGAGGCTGAGAGGCTCCAGCGCGAAGTGGACCAGCTCCAGGCGGAGCTGAAACGGCTCAAGTCCCAGAATCTCTCGGATAGTGCCCTCGGATCGGAATCCGAAGCATCGTTCCGGCGTAGCGGCGCCTATAGGGACGATCTGGAGTACGAGGTTGCGCAGCTGCGGCAGCGGCTCGACCAGGCCAACCGGCATTCGGTCACCGATATGCACAGCGCCGGTCTCGCTGCCGAACGCGACGAGGCCCTGCACCAGGCCGCCCTTGCCCGGGAGCGTGCCGCCAAACTCCAGGCGGAGCTCGAGGCCACGCAGAAAGACCTCGAGTCCTCTCTCCATTTGCTCCAAGAAAAGGAGGAGCTCCAGCTGGAGCACGAGGCTTTGCTTGCCGAGAACCAGACACTCAAGGAGCAGAGGGATGGCGCCCTCAAGAACAACAAGGCTCTCGTCGCCGAGAATGAAAAGCTGCGCCGGGAGCTGAGCGAAGTCCAGAAGGAGCTTCGCACGACCCGCGAAGAACTCGCCTCCGTTCGCAAGCAGTATGAAGCGCTCGAGGAGGAGAAGCGCCAGCTGGCCCAGGATCATAGTAGCATGGAGCGTAACAACGATGACTACTACCGGGAGAACAAGAAGCTGCAGGCGCAGATTGCTGCTCGCGACAAGCATATCGCCGACCTCAAGAAGGGGATCAGCTCGCGGGACCGCCTGATTGACAACATGCAGGGTCTTACCACCGACACGGCCATCCTCGAGCTCAACGCTGAGCTTCAAGCCGAGGCTGAGCAGCTGCATGAGCAGATGGAGCAGCAGGCGGTCGAGCTCAGCCAGAAGGACGGTGAGCTGCGTGCCAAGGATGGGCGCATCCGCTCCTTGAAAGAACAGAATCTCGACCTTGCCATCGACAACGAGCAGCTCCGCGAGGAGAATCAGCGGCTGCGCTCCGAGAACGACGCGTTGAAGGGCAAGTCGGGGTCAGACACCAAGGCCGCTCGCCAGGCTCAACCGCCCAAGAAGAAGGCGGAGGAGACCAAGACCAATGATGCCGGCGCCGACGACTTTGAGCAGCGCGAGGAGGCTCTGCGGAAGAAGCTGGAGCGCCGGGCGGCTGCGATCCAGAAAGTCAAGAGGCTCTCGAGCAAGATCCTCGAGATTGCTGAGCAGGAGTTTACCAGGTCGGGCAAGATCACGCGCATCATTGAGCCGACGAAAGAGACTTTGGCGACCTTGGACGAGGTCACGAGCAAGAGCGCCGTCAACCTGCCGGACGACGATCCCACGCAGGAACTGCATCTGAGCGACGACTCCGACTTTGCTAGCGTCATGGAAGGAGAGATCGTCAAGCTGAGGCATACTTATCAGGAGCTTCAGAAGCGAGTGCAGCAGGATGCCGACATCACCGACTACTCGCTGCCGCCTCTGCCACCAGCGCTTCATCGGAGCAAATCGGACAGCACGATCCCGACCAAGACGGCCCCGGCCAAGGGCCAGCCCCAGGGCATTCTCAAGAAGTCGAGCCAGTTCGACGACAACACGGGTCACTTCAGCGTCAAGTCGGCGCTGAGCATTACCGGCCACCACACTGAGGACGACATCTACACGGCTACGCATACGCGTCGGTCGTCGTTCGGGAACACCCAGGAGTTTTCTCACCCCGTGTCCCGCCAACGCCGGCACTCGGAGGCTGGCCGCGACGCGACCGAGCCCAACATGACGTCTGCCTTCTTTGTGCCCGACATAACGCTGGAGGGCAACAAACAGACAGACGCCGCCAAGGCGCCGATCCCATCTCTCAGCAAGGACGCGCGCCGCGTGCTGGACGGCATCTGCAAGCACAACTCGGTCAACTGCAATGTCTGCGTCCGCATCGCCACCCACGGCAGCGGCGGCGTCGACAAGACGGTCGCAGCATCGACCGCCAACCCGGCCATCCCCGCTCCCGCTGACGTTCCCACCCCTGCTGTCGCTGCCGCCACCACCGCTACCACCGGTCCCGCGAACAGCAAAACCATCCTCATCACCCCCGAAGATGTGCGTCGCGGAAAGAAGACCGTCCAAGCGGTCAAGCCGATCCCCGTGTCGGACCGCCTGCCGCCGCAAACATCGGGGGTCGAAGAACCCACCGTCCGCCCGTCGATGCCGCCCGGCGAGGCGCTGGCGGTGCTCATCAAGGAAACCCAGGACGAGATCGACCACCTGCAGATGGAGCTGCGGCGGCTGAACGAGGTGTACTTCAACCTGGACAAGTCGGTGGGCATGCGCGAGCGCCGGCGGACCATGGCGGAGATCAAGCGGCTGCAGGGCGAGCTGGAGGCGCGCAGCGGGCATTTGTACCGCCTGCACGACGTGCTGGAGGGGCAGAAGATGGCGGGGCAGCTGATGGAGGCGGACGGCGTGGACGTGACGGTGTTGAGCGGGCTGTTGAGGGCCGAGGTTTGCAACACCGCCACGGTCGGGGAGGAGGGGGAGGTGTGGGAGGGGTTTGAGTAGCTTTTGGGGCTTTCCTCGCTTTCGTCTGTTCGTCCAGGTGTGAGGGGTTAAGGGGGTGTAAGGAAGTATTTGTTTTCTATTCTACTGTCGTGTGTGGGTTATGTTGGAACTGAGCGACGATGACGACAACAGTCCTCTGTTACAGGCAACTGTTATAGGGTATCTGTAAGGGAACACGGACAGGGTCTAGGATGGGTAGGAGGTATTGGCGTTTATGGAGGCGCGGGAGACAAGGGAAACAAGGCAGATTGGTTTGTTTCATTGTTTGTTGGAGTAGTTGCATGGAGTGGGTTACCAATGCTGGGCTCGGGGATGGCGAGGATGACTTCAAGGTTGTTTTCATGACTCGGCTCGAGGTCAAGTACAGCATTGTTTAACTGGGGAATGGCGTTGGGTTTGTTTTTCTTGATGATTTGAGGGCAATCAAAATTGAATTGACTTCGACTTTCTCATTGAGATATGCTCTTGTTGTGTTGTTCAGGTACCTTACATTTCGGGCTGCTTTCCTCGTTTTCTGTGTCGATTCTGGTCGGTCTGCTCTCTGGATGAGATAGCACGGCCACGCTTCGCGCTGCTTCAGCCATTGTCTGGTTGAGCCGCATGCCCGTGGGCAAACCGATGAATTGGTGGCAGTTTGTCTTTGGAGGGGGGTGAAGAGGAACAGTGGCAAGAAAACTCGTCCAGCAGATCCCTCCATAGCTCGACCTGAGAAGGTTGAATTGCCAGTATAACTCTCTGTATGTACATACTTCGCTGTCATCATACTTCCCGTCGGCGCGGTCCGGCAGCCTCCGGTAAACCATCACCCAAGACAGTTCCCGAGGCGAGTTTGTATACGGTGTGATGCGCGGGTGAGGGCCGGTATTTTCGGTCGTATTGGTCAACATTCTGCTCGCCCTCCTGGTCCTCCTCGTCACCGCTCTTGTCAACAAGCATTGGACTTGACCACACCAACGCAAGGGCTCTTTGCTAAGTTGTATTCGCTTGGAGGTGCTGAGGTCTGTGTTTGCGGTTCGGAGTAGCGGGTTGTGAAGTTGCGGTCAGTCAGGCTGAGCCAATATCTCCCGGGGGGGTGGTTTGGCTGGGGACTTGATGGTTAGTCAACGTTTCGTCCTTCGACGGACGAGGCTTGGGTCATGGGCGTTTTTCTTGGAAGTGGGATTCTGGGATCAGCCTGCCTCTCTGGGCGTGGATGAAGATCGTCCTGAGATTAACTACTGTGTATGTTGAAGGGTAATATAGACTCCGTCATCACAGGTAGAGCTGCTTATATCCAACACCCAGGGTTTACATCACGAACTTTGGAGTCCTCATGCATACCGAGAGTGAGGCTATTTCCCCGCATTTGATTGAGCATGAACACAGTACTGAGTAGTCTGGAGGGGGGAAGGAGGGTGAGACTGGTTGTGAAAAAGAGGTACTTAGAGAGGAAGATGCAGGTTCAGCTGGCACTGTGCACCGAGCGTGTTGCTTTTGTAAGACCCTTGCTTGATGA
Source organism: Mycothermus thermophilus (assembly GCA_011316235.1). Taxonomy (NCBI): domain Eukaryota; kingdom Fungi; phylum Ascomycota; class Sordariomycetes; order Sordariales; family Chaetomiaceae; genus Mycothermus; species Mycothermus thermophilus. Next base: position 58,133 of record QQBE01000028.1, on the reverse strand, counting down.
GGGATCCGGAGAGCCGGAATCCTGTCTGAGATGATTGGAAGACGACTAGGACACCAAGTGTATTGGATATACACTACTTATGTAATTAATGGAATTATGAGTTGTCTAACTAAGACTAAGTATCCGTACAGTAGAGGGGTTTGATGACGGTTTGGATCCTGAATCAACAGCGTGCCGTTTCTTCTTGGCTTGTCTTCAACAGCCCACGCTCACAGGCGGAATCCCGTCCTCCCCGGAGGGTTGCGTCTCGGTATTGTTCGTTAGCGAGTTTACTCTACATGCAGCTGCGGCCAGGATCCTATTCCGGGAAGCCTTTCAGCGCATTCTTGGCGACCTGAATTGGGGAGCGTCCTGGATGCGTTTCCTGCGCAAAAGAGTGGTGGGTGGGAAGAGGTCTGGCCAGGAAGTGCGAGGGCAAGAGCACCATGCCGTTGGGGGGGCATGCTCGACATGGGGGGTAGGACATGGATCACTCTGTGCCTGGACCGGTACGACAAGGCCAAACCGGTTGGCTGCGTGTTGGCTTCGTTGATTTCCTTTTGTCCATCAAGACAATCAATCCATCTAGTATCTTTGTTTCAAATTCGATCGTCAGTCGAGGAAGCATTAGCTGCGCCACTGTGATCGACCCTCGGCAGGAACTCTACTGTCGGCCAACACCCTTCTCTCTGTTGAGGAAGCCTCCCATTGTTGGTTGGGGCTGCTCAAACTCCGTGCTAGCGCTCACCCCACGACGGTGACCTTCCCCATCGCAACGCGAGACAAGGCCACGACGGACGACGATGACCACCAGTACCGCTACCGCTGTTGTCGCGGGCATCTCCTGCGTCGAGTGCCAGCGTCGCAAGCAAAAGGTTCGACGACGGCGACGTTAACCGCCCCTTTGCTCTAACCACCCTGCTCCCGACATTGGCGCGGAGACCTACCCGAGTTGCCATGGCTAACACGGCTTCCGGCAGTGCAATCGCGAGTTCCCCTGCAACCACTGCCTCAAGAGAGGCGTGTCTCATCTATGCCGCTTTGTATCCAAAGCCGGCGCCAAGGTCTCCAAAGACTCAGAACATTCGCAGGACAGCCAGCCGAGGTGCGATACTTGACAAACAACCCCGCACCCCGAATGCCCTCGTCGACACCATCATGCAGCAGGGTGGTGGCGGTGTCTGACCTCGACCAGCAGGACATCTCAAAAGCGTAGCCTCGGCGACTCGGACAGAGACTCGGACCACTGGGACCAGAACAACGATGACTCGGGGTCGGACGTAGACGTCAGCGGCGCATTGAATCGCCTGGGCTACCTCCCTCATCATCATCACAGAGTGCTTGGCCAGGGGCCAGGCCCAAAGGCAAGCATCGCGCTCGAGAACACCCACCCGCGCCATGCCCAAGAGTACTAACCGTCCGGCAGTCCGTCAGGGATATCGTGGAGGAGAGCGACGACGAGCAATCCGAAGAGCTCAAGTCATGTCTTCCCGTGATGCCAGAAAAGCGGTATACTGGTATGTGCCGCCTGCCCTCGAAACAAAACATCCTTACCTGAAAAAGACCGGGGCCCTGATCGGACACAGACTGTTTGGTAGACAACTGGTTGAACGGCGCGAACCATCAATACTACGCCTTGTATCCGCCCGAATTCAGAACCCAGTATGACGGATGGTGGGCGACCCCGCGGAACAAGGTGTCGCCCGAGCTGACGAGCCTGATCCTCCGCGTCTGCGCCTGTTCACTACACTTCATCATCGAGGATTCCGTCCGCAAGCGATTGGAAACGGAGCTCAGTACGGATGTGTTAAGCTGGGCAGACCGGTTGCATGCCGCAGCTGACAAGATCAGCCTCAGCATACCCCCCGGAAAGGGTGGTCTCGTCCACGTCCAGCAGCTGTTCTTGACGGCGTTTTGGTTCAAATCGGCCGAGAAGTGGGCAGATGCCTGGCACGCCTTGAGCAGGGCCATCCGGGCCGCTAATGAGATCGGCCTCCACCAAGACTCCTTTTCCGAGGGCATGTCCGAGTTTGACCGGGAGATGAGGAGGCGTATGTGGACAATTTTGTACCTGTGGGACTTGTAGGTCGGCTTTCTCCCGGCCACTGCGGCGACTTACTGACGTGATCTCAAGTGCGCTGAGCGGTATGCTGTCTCGGCCGCTCATCATCAACCAGGATGACTGCACCGTCGTCATGCCGACGTTGACGCTCGAGAACAACCCGCTGCGACCCGACCAGCCATCGCCGTTCCGTCACATGAATCTGCACTGCCAGCTCTGCCTCGACATGGCGGCCCAGCTCGGCAAGGGCGCCGCTGCATCCGAAACCAAGGCGCAGATTGCCAAGCGGCTGGTAGATGCCGTGGGGGCGTGGTTTGGCCGTCTCCCCGCCGAGTATTTGGTCGAGTCGCCGGATACCCGCTGGGATGAAGAGTTCGAGTGGGTGGTATTCCAGCGAAGATATCTGCACCTGATCGGGTACATGAGCTTGTTCAGCCAGCTTCGAGAGTTCATCCCGCGAAACTCGGGAGAGCCGATCCCGGAGCTGGAGTTGACGCTGCGGAGTCTGGGCGTGGACGCCGCGCTGGACCTCATGAAAGTGTCGTGGCTGTTGTTCGAGAGCATGGTCTCGGCGGGCGCCAAGTTTCATTATGCCATCTTCTGCATCTTCGACGCGGCGACGGTCTTGTGCTCGGCGTTCCTCCAAGACGAGGCCCGGATTCTCCCGAAGCGGAACGAGGTGCTCGAGGCCATCTCCAAGGGCTTGGGGATGCTGGCCGAGGTGGCTCCCCAGTCCAAGACGACAGCCTCGCTGTACCGCATTCTTCGCGGGCTCCTCAATAAGCTGCCCCTGGACGTTCGGGAAAAGACGTTGATTGGGGTAAACAAGCGGGTGAAAAGTGGCAGTTCGAGCCTGCCGAGCTCTGCCGAGGCGCCCGTACTGCCGTCCCAGCAGGCTAAGCGCTTGTCCAAGGCATCGCCGCCCGCGGTCCGCCGGGGCGCCCAGGCACAGACGCGCAGATCGAGCACGGCCAGCACCGGCAGCGACTCGACGCTGGACTCGTCGAATCGCCAATCTCGCAGTCCGCCGAGCTCCTCTCCGACGACAAAAAGCAGCAGCACCAACCAGCCCTCGAATGCCCAAGCAGCCTCGGCAACGCGGACGACGCAGCCGCCCCCTGTTCCCGTCGTCCCGTCCAACGCAACACCGCCGCACGGAACTTCCACGCAGTCCCAATCCCATGTCATGCTGTCCTCGAGCATGCTTCCCCCAAGCTACTCGGCTCCTCCCAGCGGGTACCTGCCGACAACGACCGCGCCCGTCTCGAGCTCCATCATGATCTCTCCCGATGGGTTCAGCCCATCGGCAGGGTTCCCGACGGGGACCACGTTCCAGTACACCCCGACTCCGGCCCAGGCAGGGCCCGTGTCGTACAGCGAGCCTGGGTGGGAGCCTACCACGGTTTCAATGTACCCCCCGCAGAGCGGCGTAACCGCATACCATACCGATGCGTTCGACAACCACGAGCCAGAAGTGCTCCAGTACTGGGGGTGGTCGACTTTGAATATGGGCAACCCCGTCTCCTGGTATCAAAGCCCACCAGGTGCGGTTGACGGGGTCCCGGGAGGGTTCAACAGTCAGGGAGACTGCGGGACGAGTATCAGCACTGACGATTTGAGTCGGTGAATGACGGGTGATGTCTAGGGGATGTGTCAGCAGCTTTGAATAGAGACTGGACAAACTTGTCGAACCTGGCTGGAGTGGTGGGATTCTTCGGATCACAGGAAGACGTGTCGATATTGAAATATGGGACCGGCTTGAACAATATATCTAATGAGCGTATTTGACGCGATATAGGAATCAAACGTGTTCTTGATGCTCGGCCTGATGTTGTTTGATTGGGAGGATCCGAAGATTGACGGTCCCCCGCTAGGTCTCCCGAAGAAAAGTCTGGAGGATGAAGTGCCAACAGAACAAGGAGAGCCGGCATCTTATAAGCCAAGTTCTTGTGCTCCCCTAGACAAAAGTGCTCATTCTCCCCGATTCCCGATTTTATGCATCTATGTCCCAAGTTTCACGCCCCGAAAGCTTTCGGAGGGCGGGTTTGTTGGTGCGGCGGAGTTTGGATCTTGTTGCACAAGAAGCTTAAGTACCCGACCGACGTGGCGGCTGTTGGTCTCGTCTCCACACCTCCTCCCTCTTCACATCGGGGGCCATCGTCAGGAACCAAAGTTTGATTCAAAAAGACTGGAAATGTGACAGCATGATCAGACAAAGCGAGTTCAATTTCTACTCGTAGCGTTGAGTTGAGTAGAGAATGCTCATTTCTCGGCCGAAGCGGAGATCGCCCCGTCGCCGGACGCAGCGGGGCCCGGAGTTTTGGAAGTGGGTCACCTCGGACGGTTCTCCATCTCCTCACGTCCGCAGCAGCAAGTGGGTTCACATCACAGTTGACAAGAACAGCGCGACAGGCGTCGGAGACCTGCGAAGTCTGGTTCCATCATTGAGTGCGGCGGGTCTGTAGAAGTTCAGACATATTCCAGGTTTCTGTTTCTGCAGGAGTCGAGATACCTGAGATAGGGACGCTACCCTCCAAGTTACCTACCTTACTCCTTACAGGAACTGCTCTGCCCAATTGGCCCGTCTCCAAGTATACAACCTCGGGCAACCCTATACGGAAGCGTCTGAGTCACAGGCCGAAGGGGGGTGTTTGTCATCATGCTCTCTCCTTTACGATACTTAGCACTATCTCGGCCACCAAGTCCATGTCTACGAAGCATAGTCCAACGAACCGGCCACCTGCAAACACCAATATCTATCCGCTTGACTACACACCTATCACGGAAAGCATCCAGCATGTCCCCGGCAACCAGCGCTGAGAACAAAGCTTCTGCAGCTCCCGTGTCCAAATCTTGGGTTGGGAGTGCGGGAGCCGGCGGCCATGATCTCAGGAGTTAGTCCATGCATGGTACATACATACCTCCGAAAACAGACGGCCTCGCTAACATGCCCGCCAGGTGATACCATGACCACTCCGACCCCCTCCATGCTTTCCGCCATCCAGTCATGTTCGCTGCTCGATGATGTATTCCGCGAGGACACCACGACGGCAGAGCTGGAGCGGCATTGCGCAGCCCTGACCGGCAAGGAGGCCGGGTTGTTTGTCTTGTCCGGGACCATGGGCAACCAGGTTGCCTTGCGGACTCTGCTCACTCAGCCTCCGTACGGCGTGCTGTGTGATGCTCGGTCTCATATCGTGAACTATGAGGCCGGAGGGTGAGGGTTTTTCTTGCCGCACTTATCCTCCCAGGTTTGCTAACCCTGTCTCCGAAGAGTTTCTGCCTTGACGGGCGCTCTCGTCAAGACGGTCCTCCCAAAGAACGGCATGTACCTCACCTTGGAGGACATCCGCGACAAGGTCGCGCTCGACGACGACGTGCACACCTGCCCCACGCGCGTCATCAGCCTGGAGAACACGCTCGACGGCATGGTGATGCCACTGGACGAGGCTCGGCGCATCTCGGCCTTTGCCCGGGAGCACGGCATCAAGCTGCACTGCGACGGGGCGCGGCTCTGGGAGGTTGCGGCGTCCGGCGCCGGCAGCCTGGTCGACTATGCCGCCTGCTTCGACACCGTGACCATGTGCTTCTCCAAGGGCCTCGGCGCGCCCGCCGGGAGCATCTTGGTGGGCAGCAACGACGTCATCAAGCACGCGCGGTGGATTAGGAAGTCCATTGGCGGCGGGCTGCGGCAGGCGGGCGTCCTGACGGCGGCGGCGCGTGTGGCCGTCGATGAGACGTTTGGCACGGGGCCGAACGGCGAGGGCGGCTTGCTGCGCAACACGCACGCCCTTGCGAAGGAGGTGGCGGAGATGTGGACCGCTGCGGGTGGGAAGCTGGCCTTCCCCGTGCAGACGAACATGGTTTGGGTCGACTTGGAGGATGCTCGGTGCCCGCCGGAGCTGTTTGAACGGCTCGGCAGGGAGCACGGCCTCAAGCTGATGGACAACAGGATGGTGATTCACTATCAGATCTACCAGAACCGCGATTCTGTGCTGCCAAAGCTGGCCAGCGTCTTCGCTGCGGTGTTTGAGCACAAGAAGAGCGCCGCGGCAGACAGCGAGGCGTCATCGAAGGACAAGGTCGGCGCAACTTCCATGTATCGAAGCAGTCATTAGACATGCACAATGGTGGAGTGGACCTTGGAGATGGCTAAAGCCTCGGGCCGAAGAAAAGTTTTGTGTGTCCTATCCCTTGGAATGCATACCTCCTCGCCGACTTGTGACGTGGAGCCTTGGGGAACGACTTGTCTGTATGCATACGCCGTCGTAGCGTACTGGCTTTCCATCCCAGGGCGGACTTGACTTGAAGGGATCGCCGACAGATCAGCACTTTCAAGCTTAATCCGCCGAATCGTGCCAAGAAGTCATCGAGTCACACTTCTCCAAGTTTCCCAGAATCTGCCCTCGGTGAGGCGTTACATTCTATGATGCATCCGTTGCTTCCCCGGACTGGCGTAAAAGGGCCGAGAATGCATGCCCCATAACGCCGAGGGAGACAACTGTTGCGCCCCGCCCACAGCCACCTAAGCCATACTGATATATACTATTTACACTGACAGCGCGTTTAAGTCGAGGCCAAGAAGAGAAGGCTGAAAAGAAAGCATTCGCCTCAAAAATCGTCACAACTTCGTGACGTCAATATTGAGAAAATGTTGGACATATAGGGTTTAACAAGTTGGGAAGACAAGACACTAACAGCCCTGGAACGGCATGAGGGGGTGGGTCAGATACAATCTTGTGTCCCTCTCCCCAGAGCGGCATGCTCGGTGTGTGGGATGTGGTGCTGATCCTTTGGCAGAAACCCAGCATTTTTGGAGGTCCTTGACGTCACTTTAACCCCGTGAACCCAGCCAATCAGAACATGGTGTCGGAGCTATGCCGGAGGATTTCTGGTTGTGGTCAAGAAACCCCGGAAGCTGCCGCATTTCCAAACATCCCCAGACTCCATTTGCGGGGAGGCCTGGATGCCCTGGGGAACGGGAGCGAGCATGCGGCCGTGAGACCGGATGGGTACCTGACCTGCCTTGCGTGGCATCCTGGGCAGACCAGTTGTCTTGAAAGTACCCAACGAATCAAGTTGCCCGGCGAGAGGACCAGATGGGAGCCATTGGGGAGGATACACCACTTCGGCCCGGCCCAGGGCACTGGATGAAGATTGAAGAATCCTCAGTCCACCCGGGCTACAACCCTCACCACCAGCCCCGGATTACCACCTCGCCCACCACTGGGGTGCAGATGCAACCTCTGGAATATTCCTGGGGCGCCTTGACCTCCCCCGCCATCTGCTTTCTCCGGCCGGGACGGATGAATGACGACGCGGCTTGGACCGGGCCGGGCACATGGTGACGTTGAGCTTATGGTACTTGCCTGCAGCTAGGGTCGCACGCAATTGCTACCAGGTACAAACTGCTAGCTCAACGAGGAAGTTGGCACCCTGACGTCCATTGGTACGTCGGTATCAAGGAACTGCCCGGGTACCCGGGCCTCGTATCATCCCGTCTAGTATAAAGCCTCGATCGGCGCTGACAGGCATCTCAAGTTCGGCTCCCTGCCGTGTCCAAGAGCCATTCATTGAGCCGACTCGAGGTGGTTCTGCGACCACTCCACTGGTCTATACACATTCACCATGATGCGAAGAGGCCTCGTCACAACAGCCTTGGCCAGTCTTGCTCAATTGGCATCAGCACTCTACATCAATGGCTCCGTAACGGCCCCCTGCGACTCGCCGCTCTACTGCCAGGGCGAGATCCTCAAAGCCATCGAGCTTGCGAGGCCCTTCTCCGACTCCAAGACGTTTGTTGACATGTAAGCAATCACCCCTCAAACAGTCCGCAAGGACAGGAGGCCAAAGCACAGGAACTCACCCGAACCCTTCTAGGCCCACCATCAAGCCTCTGGATGAGGTTATTGCGGCTTTCAGCAAGCTGTCTCTTCCCATTTCCAACAACTCGGAGCTGAATGCCTTCCTCGCCGAGAACTTTGCCCCTGCCGGCGGCGAGCTGGAGGAGGTGCCTGAAGACGAGCTGTCGACGGACCCCAAATTCCTCTCCAAGCTCGAGGACACCACCATCAAGGAGTTTGTCGAGAAAGTTATTGACATCTGGCCCGACCTTACCAGGCGCTATGCCGGCGCCGGGAATTGCTCCGAGTGCGCCAACAGCTTCATCCCCGTGAACCGCACCTTCGTGGTGGCCGGCGGTCGTTTCCGCGAGCCCTACTACTGGGATTCGTACTGGATCCTCGAGGGGCTCTTGCGGACGGGCGGCTCGTTCATCGAAATCTCGAAAAACATCATTGAGAACTTCCTCGACTTTGTTGAGACCATCGGCTTTGTTCCCAATGGCGCGCGCATCTACTATCTCAACAGGTCGCAGCCGCCGCTGTTGACGCTCATGGTCAAGACTTACATCGACTACACCAACGACACCAGCATCCTGGACCGGGCCCTCCCTCTCCTGATCAAGGAGCACGAGTTCTGGACCACGAACCGCAGCGTGTCAATTACCGCTCCTAACGGAAAACAATACACCCTCAACCAGTAAGTGCTGGGATTCCATGTTTGTACCTAAACATGGCGGACTGACAGTGACGCCAGATATGCCGTGAACAACAACCAGCCGCGTCCGGAGTCCTATAGGGAGGATTACATCACGGCTACCAACCAGTCCTACTATGCTGAGTCGGGCATCATCTACCCCGTGAAGAACCCGCTGAATGAGTCGGAGATCGCCAGCGTCTACGCCAACTTGGCGAGCGGCGCCGAGTCTGGCTGGGACTATAGCTCCAGGTGGCTTCGCACGCCCAACGATGCTGCCAACGACGTCTACTTCCCTCTCCGTTCCATTGCCGTCAACAGCCTTGTGCCCGTCGACCTCAACTCGATCCTCTACCAGAACGAGGTCATCATCTCCGAGTTCCTCGAGCAGACGGGCAACTCCTCAGCAGCCGAAAAGTTCGCCTCAGCGGCCAAGCAACGCAGCGAGGCCATGTTCGATTTGATGTGGAACGCAACCCACTGGTCATACTTTGACTACAACCTCACCAGCAACTCGCAGCACATCTACGTGCCCGTCGACCCCGACGTCACCGAGGCGGAAAGAGGTGACGCGCCCGAGGGATACCAAGTCTTCTTCCACGTCGCCCAGCTCTACCCCTTCTGGACCGGCGCCGCCCCGGCCAGCCTCAAGTCCAACCCCTTGGCCGTGAAGCTCGCCTACGCGCGCGTCGAGCACATGCTCGCCATCCGCCCCGGCGCCATTCCCGCGACCAACTTCCGCACGGGCCAGCAATGGGACCAGCCCAACGTCTGGCCTCCGCTGCAGCACATCCTGATGCAGGGCCTGCTCAACACCCCGCCCACCTTTGGCGAATCCGACCCGGCCTACCGCGACGTGCAGAACCTCGCCCTCAAGCTCGCCCAGCGCTACCTCGATTCCACCTTCTGCACCTGGTACGCCACGGGCGGCTCGACCAGCGACATGCCGCAGCTCGAGGGCGTCACTCCCGGATCAACGGGCACCATGTTTGAAAAGTACTCGGACGTGGCCGTCAACGTGGCCGGCGGCGGCGGCGAGTACGAGGTGGTGGAGGGATTCGGGTGGACCAACGGTGTGCTGATCTGGGCTGCCGACGTGTTTGGGAACCAACTCAAGCGGCCGGATTGCGGCAACATCACGGCCGTCGTGACGCATCCGGGAAACGATAAGCGCGAGGTTGATTTTGATCTGGGCAGGCGTGCGGTCGAGCTGCACCCGAGGGATGCGGCGTGGACAAAGATGTTTGGGCGGAGTAGGGTGAGGGCAGAGATGAGGAAGCGGGCAGAGAGGAATTGAATTGCTGCTGCTTCGATGGCGTAGGTGGTAAAGTAATGATGAGAAGATGGCGTTTTTGGGGGGTCACATATCTGCTAGTTTTTTGACTCGGCTGGTCGCCCGGCTGGAGATATTCTTCTGATAATTCACGATGCTTTCGTCAGAACCATCATAAGGACTCCGCGATGACGAGTTGCGCTCTGAATCATGGGTGTTGTCATGTTGAACTCCGGTGATATAATACACTATCCGTCAAGGTGCTCCAGTTCTCCGACAATTGCCTCCCAAATTCCCGTATCCTCTGTCGTAGTGTTTCCCCATATAAGTCCCTTGGCTCCCTAACGCCATTCTGTCTACCGTGATATAAGCCCGAACCCCAAGACCTCCGCCAAAACCCATATTAATAAATGCCCATGAAAAACAAATCAGTTCAATTTCCCACCCCTACCACCTCTTCTCGGAGAAGCAGAGGTACTTTGCCTTCGGCCGCCCCTACCCCGAACTTCCGAAAGCTGGCCCCGGCTGCGGGTGATCATGGGCTCCATCAGGGCGGGGTCGACATCAGCGGGGGAAGCAGCAGTCGGCGATCCAACAGAGCCCGCCGCAGACCTCCGACCGCCACCCCTCCTTTGCTGCTTTTGCTGCTCTCTGTTCTTCTTGGCCTCGGCCGCCACGGACTGTTTCTAAGAGTCCGCAAGGTGGGACCACTCAGGGATGGCGCGGATCTGCTGCCACATGTACTTTTCGAGCTTGTTTGCCGATTTGGCGTAGGGGGTGTTCTCGTTGTTGTACTTGCGGCAGTTGTCGAAGATGAGCTTGGCGTCGTGGATGAACTCCTCGGGCGTGTTGTACTGGTCCGCCTCGAGTTTGCTCTCCATGGTGGAGAGATCCATGGGCTCCTTGATGACGTCGTAGTAGTCGAGGACTTCGTCCTTGTTGACAGGAACGAGGAAGGGCCACGCCGAGGGGTGGTTCTGTAGGTCGTTGAGGAGGTGGAGGAGTTGGTTGTAGTTGGGACCGTGCCGCGGTTGGCGCGCGAGCTCATCCATATCGGGGGACCAGCCGGAGGCGCGGATCGCGTCGATGGAGAGCGGGTCGATAGGGGTGACGTTGCCCTTGGCCCATTGTTTGGGTGGTTGGTGCACCACGTGCGACTTGGAGATGGCCCGGATTTTGGCCTGTACGCATTCTTTTTGCTTGAGAAGCATGCGGCCCATCTCGAGGTAACGGATTCGCGGAATCATGCTGCACTGCATTATAGTGCCGCCCTCATAGTCCTTGATGTACCCCATCCAGACCGACTTGTCGAGGGTGATTTCCTTGGTGAAGCCCTGCTTCTTGAAGTAGCCGATGGCATAGTTGTCCGCGTAGGTCAGGAAATGCATCACGTCTGAGGTGGCCTTGACATAGTCCTTGAGGTGCGACATCAGGTGCGCACCGTAGCCCTTAACTTGCTGATCTGACGAGATGGCGCAGAAAACGATTTCGGCAAACTTGCGGCCCTTAAACGGCCGGTACGTGATCCCGCCCACTACTTCCAATGGCTTCTTGACGATGGCGATCGAAAGGTGGGTGCGGTCGTAGACGAGACGGGCTATGTAATCCTTGGGCATCTTGGGCAGTTGTTTTTGGAAGATGCACTTGAGGCCGGTAAGGATGATGAGGCTCTCGCGAGTATTGTCATTGTTGACGACCCGGAACTCGATTTCGCCATTGCGCTCCTCGATAACAGCAGGCTGAGAGAGAGGTCAGAGTTAGTAAGGAAGGAGGAGAAGTTGTGTAAGTGTTGATGTTGTTGGGTGGACCAACCTTTTCGGGGAATGGGATCGCGGGGAGCTTGGGGGGTTTCGCTTCGGGTTGTTCATCCGAGTCGGTCTTCACGCGCTTGGCCGCTGTCGGCGACGCTGGCTCGTCGGTTGCTTTGCGCTTGCCATCTGCGAGGAGTTGGGGTCAACAAATGCATGAAACAAAAGATAGAAATCGCGCGACCACGTTAACCTACTTTCTTCCTTCATATTGATAGATTTCGATGATTGTGCGATGCTGAACGCTGGCCAACTTGGACTGCTTCGCGCTTGATTGCGCTTGATGGATGATGACAGTGGACGGAGGCAAGTCCAGGACCCGCCGCCATGGCCGCACGAGATGGAGCCCGGACCAGGGGGATGAAAGGCCAAGCCAATGGCAGCGGAATGGTTAGTTTCAGTGACCCACTTGTATTGCTCACCGCCTTCTAAATTCAGACATTCCCTGGCTGGCGCCAAGAGCTTTGAGCTGCGAGGCAGCAAGGGAAAGCTGTCCTGTCGACCTCCAAATCGACAACCTCTGTCCAAGTTTGTGCTATCTTTTTGTCCACCTTTACAACGACTCACACTCCACGACGACGCCCATCAGCGACTCCACAGAGACCAATTCCCGACACGGCACATGGATTCTTCACTGCATGAGGTCTGGCAGGCGGCAGCTGGCTCGCCTTTTGTCCCGACCGTTGGAAAGGACAACCAATTCCTCGTTGCCATCGTCCTGCTGCTGCTCGGTTTCTCTCTGGGCGGCAGGTTCGCTCTGAGTAGGTTTTCCCTGCATAGCCATGTCCACAAAGCTATTCATTCTCTTACGTTGAGAAATGCAGATCGGTCCGTTGTGAACCTCCCCGTCCTTGCGGTCCCGGCGTCTCTGGCAATTGCGTACGTCCATCATTCACAGCATATTCTCCTTTCGAGAACCCCGCTAATGGAACATCAGGTTCGGTGTGGTGTACATGTTTTGTGGGGTTGGAGTCTACGTTTAAGATACCCCAGGGCTCTCGCCGAGTCTGTACCATAGTCTTTTCTTTTTAAAAACGAGGTCGATTTTGCGCATTTCAAGCAACCGTTCCGTTGAAGCTGCATCCGTTTTCCTTCAACCCCTCCCAACACGCCGCAATGGAAGGACAGGGTGCGGCACCTGCACCCCCAATTCTCCGGGCAGTTGCCAGCTCCACAAGGCCGCTCTATCAGCTGCTCAAAGCAATTCATTTCACAAACAAGGTCCATGTTGAGATCACAGAGAACGGTCTACGGTTCTCGGCTGACCATGCACGGGTCATGCAAGGTGAGACCGGGGATCTTCTTGGGTGGAATTTGTGGTTCTAACAGAGTTCCAGGCGTTGCCCATTGGAGCAAGAGCCTCTTCACCAGCTACACCACCCACCTGCCTCCTCCAACGAGTACGGGCGATGAAGACGGCAATGAGGAGGATGACGAGCCGCCAGTTGTTACATTTCAGGTCTCTCTACCCGCTGTTCTCGAGACCCTCCAGATCTTTGGTGCTGCCGACGCCGCCGCCCGACAGGCTCGAGCCGACATCGACCCCTACCGCAGCAACCTGCGCAACTACCGCGCTGATGCCTTCTCCAATCAGACCCTCGGCATGTCGGGCACCTGTGCCATCTCGTACCCTCGGGAAGGCGAGCCCTTCAGCATTGTTCTCGACGAGGCTGGAGTCACCACGACCTGCAATCTGACGACATACATACCCGAGGCCCCCGAGGACATACCGTTCGACATTGAAGATATCCAGTTCAAGATCATCACGTCGGCCCGCTGGCTGCTGGATGCGCTCACGGAACTGGCGCCCACGAGCCCGGAGAAACTCACCATCGCTGCGTCCAAGCGGGAGCCGTTCCTCCGACTGAGCAGCTCGGGCGGCCCGTTGGGATCGAGCAGCGTCGACTTTGCTAAGGGCCGGGACCTGCTCGAGACCTTCTCGGTCGCGGGGCGGTGGGTCCAGACGTTCAAGTTTGACATTATCAAGTCGGCCTGCGAGGCGATGCGCATCGCGAGCAAGGTCAGTTTGCGGGGAGATGGCCAGGGCGTCTTGAGCATGCAGTTCATGGTGGAAGTGGAGGGTTCGGGCCCGAGTTTCTTAGACTTTCGCTTTGTGCCGTATGCGGTGTGTGACGATGACGAGGAGGAAGAGGAGGACGAGGAGTCTGGGAGGATGGAGATGTAGGAAAGCTGTGGAATAGACTCCGTTTCGGCACGGATCCTTTGACCTGTTCTTGAACACGCCATTGCGTCTGAGAATCTGGGCTCAACCTCGGGCCTGTTGTGCCCTCTCCATCGACGTGAATGGTACAACCATCCAGCAGGCCACATGGTATTGTTCGTGATGGACAGTTGCGGCGTTTCTGGTTGAGATCAAGCGTGTCCAAAGTCCGAAACGGTGTTTGGAACCTGGCATGGCTATCTTTTAGTGGTGTACAGCTTCCCCCGAACCTTTTTTCTTGCGTAAATAACATCGTCAGCGAGTGAGTGGGTGCACAACATCATCTCAACATGTGAAGAAGAAAAATGACATATCAGAGCAACAATAAAAAGCTGCCGCTCGAAAATATTCACAAAGAATAAATTAATTGGGGGAAAAAAGAACCGACCCACCCAGGAGTCGAACCTGGAACCTTTCGATCCGTAGTCGAATGCTCTAGCCATTGAGCCAGCGGGCCTGATTTCTTCGTTGGAAACCGGGACAGGGTTGGGGGTTGATGACTGGAGGTGGTGGGGTGGTCCGCCGACTTCCGTTATCATCCCAGAGGATAAACCACAATGGGCATGGCACAACACATTGAGAAACCGCCAATTGAGCCAGAGAATCGTATCAAAATTGTTTGTCGAGGAGCAGTGCGGGAGGGATGAAGGTGGCGGTGGCAACTACGAGTATGTCCTTGAATTGATCAGACTCCTTAGAGCCCTCTCCAGAAGTAAGGACGAGGACTGGACAACCCCTGAGAACTCAGCATCCTCTAGGCGAGAACATGCTTGAGGTTTGCGCAATATCGATGCGTCATTGGCCCACAAAAATGCCAAATCGGCATCGATTCCAAAGCCTCCTTCAACCTAAGGTACCTTAGATGCCTTGCTAAGTAATGTCGTATATAACCTGCCGATTTCCAGGGTTATCCATCCTCCCCACGCCGATCTCAGATTCCCGAGGCTGGAGGGTTGGCTGTGGGAATCTCGACTTGTTTGGTGACGTAGAAATCTAAGGATTGGCAAAAGTGCATGACGAAAGTTGTGTTAATCCTCACTGTCAAGGCAAGAGATATAAGTCAACCAGCGCTTTGTCCCAAACCATATGAGAACCACCCAACCCGTCAGTCAAATAGACATCTCGCCGGGCGACCAAACGGAATGACCATCCGTTTCCTTCTCCCCAACCACCATCTACTCCGATTCATGCCCCCAGCCACCCGGCTCCATCATTTATCCAAGCATCTTCCCACCCACCACTATTCCAACACCCACCGCATGTCCTCCTCCTCCTCCTCCTTCTCCTCCCACACCCCCCGCCGCACCGAAACCGTCCATGACATAGCCGCCTGGCTCCTCACCCACCTCAAGTCCCGCAACCAAACCCTCGCCGTCGCCGAGTCCCTCACGGCCGGCCTCGTCATGGGCACGCTGACCAGCGTACCCGGCGTCAGCGCCGTCTTCCGCGGCGGGGTCGTCTCGTACGCGACGCCGCTCAAAACCTCACTCCTCGGCGTCGACAGCGACCTGATCGAGCGCGAGGGCGTGGTGCATGGGGACGTGGCGGCGCAGATGGCGGCGGGCGCGCGAAGGATTGCGGCGGTGGAAGGGGACGGCGGGGAGGCAGATTGGGGGATCGGGACGACGGGGGTTGCCGGGCCGGATCCTCAAGACGGGAAGCCTGTAGGTATGGTGTACATTGGGGTTGCGTCGAGGAAGGGGAGTAAGGCGTTCGGGCCGTTTATGTTCCCGGGAGAGGGAGAAAGGATTAGGGAAGCGACGGTCATGGAGGCGTTGGCAAGGTTGAGAGAGGTGGTTTTGGAGGAGAGCCCTGATGGGGATGGTGATTCTGCTGCTAGGGATGCTAAGTAACATGATAAACATCGTTCTGGAAAACAAACAATATATGATTTGACTCGTTGTCCGAAAACATATCACGAACAACAACAATATGGCAGGTCTTGCGTGTTAACCCTACTCGTCTCATTAGTACCAATTACCAACTACTCGCTATTATCTATCGATACACATCTCCGGCTGAGACCAGAAGAAACTGTCCTTACCCACACAACTTTTCCTTACCGCAGGCTCCACGGACCGCTCTACATAGCCCGCACGGCCGCAACATCATCGCCCCATCCCTTGAACCCAGTCCGTTCTTGATCTTGTTTATGTTGATGCTGTTGCTTCTGCTGAGCCACAATGGCTCGCGACTGGGCTAGGCAGGGCGAGACCGGCTCGACTGCGTGATTCTTCCTGTGCACCTCGTTTTCTTCATCCTTTCCCGAACGTACGTTATTCCACTCCGTGTTTTCCTGTCCAAGCTCATCGTCCTCTTCCTCTTGCCCCTCTACATCCTCCTCTTCCCAAGTCCTCATCCGCATCCATTCATACCCCAGGAATGCCGTCCTTTTGCGCACGTCCATCACAATCCCTCTCGTCTTCTCATCACGCAACAACCGATCCCGTGGCCTCTTGCGTTCTTTTCCACGCCGTCCACCCGCTCCACCGCCTCCGGCACCAAACCGGAGAATAAACTCTCGCAGGAGAATCCGCTCGGCGTCTGTAATGTCTGGCAGCTGTTCCAAATATTCATCGAGTGCTCGCAGCTTTCCGTGGATGCCAGCGTCCGAAGGCGCCGTCAGTACAGCGACGGCGAGGGTTTGTAACGGGTAACGCAGTTGGCTGAGGAAGTCCAACTGATGTGCCGTAAGAGGATTGGTTTGGTGGTAAGAGAGAGCGTCCGGCCTGGAGGAGTAGGGTGACATGAAGGCCGAAGGATAGTGAAGCTGGTGATGGCTATTTGCATTGGTATTGGTCGGTGTATGAGAAGCCGGAGAGTCGTATCCTGGATAGTTGGCATGGGAGGTCGGCATGGCATGCACGCCCGGAGACCAGGCGTTCCTAAGCAGAGGGGACGGTATGGAACATGGCGGTGAACCAAAGAACATATCTCTGGCACCGTCGGCGACTCCATCATGCTGAGCACCGCTAGCACCATCTCCATCCGACTTCTCCGGCTCGCTCTCAGTTCCGTCGCTGATCGAGCCTCCATCGTCAAAATAGTGCGCGTCATCGACAGATCGGAGCTTCGGGACAAGTGGTGGCTCGACTTGATGTAACCGCTCCCAGGGGATGCTGCGAAACCACTTGTGCGCTTTGATGTCCTCGGCGTCATAGGCAAACACGTAGCGGCCTGCAACGTCGCGCACCCGAGAGCTCACGTTGCCTACCGAGCCAACCGACTCTGTGGCGAGGTCTTTCATGCGATACCGCTCCGAACATAGCCGATACTCTTTGTCTGTGATCAATGACAGCATCAAGTGCTGGCAGCGGCGAGACACAGTTGGCCTGGAAGGGAAGTAGAAGGTCTCGTGGTGCCTCAGGATGTTCTCCTTGGTCTGCTGCCGGCCCTCCTCGGACAGGAAGGGGGTATGGCCGTAGATGCACTCAAATAAGATGATGCCGACGCTCCACCAGTCGCAGCGTGCGTCGTACTTTTTGCCCTCAATCACCTCCGGGGCCATGTATTGACTCGTGCCGACGACGCTCCGGGCATACCGACGAGTTCCGCAGCGGTTCCGCCAGTTCAGCAAGAGCTCGCCGTCATGCAGGTCTTTTTTCTCGTGCTTCTGGATGCATGCGCCGATGCCGCTCGACCTCTTCTTCGGAGCCGGGTGTTCGTCGTTGGCCCTGTCTTCCTCGTCACCATCGACGCTGAGACCCAGCTTCCTCACTAGGCTCTACCGGTTGCTGTTGTAGTAAGATGCGTCGTGGGACCAGTGCCCGTCGAAGGCCAGACCGAAGTCGCTGATCTTTAGATGGCCTGACGCCGACACCAGAAAGTTGTCGGGCTTGATATCGCGATGAATACACTTGAGCGTATGTGCGGCCTCGACGCAGAGTATGATCTCGGCGATGTAGAAGCGGGCCACCGACTCGTGGAGAACATTCTCGCGGATGAGGAGATTGAGAAAGTCGCCGCCGGGCATGTATTCCATGACGAGGTAGAGATTTGACAAGTCTTGGAAACTGGCAACGAGAGGGACGATCCTGTCGAGACTCGTCAGCAACACAGGGCGGCTGCAGTGCCAGATAGAAACGGTCCCAAACGGATGTACTCACCACCTCGACCCCTCACTAGCCACCAGCAAATCCCTCTCAGCCCAGAGATGACCCTCCTGGCTCGACTGGAGCATCTTGCTCTTGCGGATCACCTTCATCGCGTAGACGCGGCTGGGGGCTGCTCGGTCTCTCACCAGCCTGACCACGCCAAAGCTCCCCTTTCCGAGGACCCGAATCGTTTCGTAGTCTTCCGTAGAGCGGCCGCAAGAGCCAGGTCTTCCGGTCTCAACGCTGCTGCTGCTATGGGAGTCACGCGCACGCATCAAAGCCCTCAGGCCCTTGGCCCGTGTCACGCGCAGTGCTCTCAAATACTCCGTCTCCCTCCGATAGAACTTTCCCCGCGCCGCAGCCACCTCAGCCATGGTCAGGGGCACGCCACGTTCACGAGCAAAGTTGAACATCTCCGCCTCAAACTGCTGCTCCCGGACTTTGCGGGCTGACGGACCGGGCCCTAGAAGCTGGTTGAAGTGCGTCTCGAGGTAAATCCGAGCGGCGGAGGCCCTTTCAACCGTGAGGATACTGGGAGCGGGGTGATGAACCAGATCCACCACGCCATCATTGCTGATCGGGAAGGAAGCCATCAGACGGCTGGTTGGTGACGCTGGCGCTGCAAGGCAGGTCTGCCGAGACAAGTCGCTCTGCAGGCTTGACATAGAGTGTCTGGGTCTGCTTTTGAAGTGTCTTCCTGGGCCTTGCAGCTTTTTCACTACAGTTATGGGCATCATCCGAGCCAGGCTCCGGCCAGGGCTCGCCGGAGACAAGACGTTGGTGTTGGGGCTAGAGGCCAATCCGGAGGATGAACCTGTCTCTCCGAACGCGTCTTGCACCGGGGGACGGTTCTTGGGGTGTGGCCGTCGAACCACCGTCGGATCGATTGGGGAGCGAATGATTGCGTTCGACATCTTGTGTATGCCCGATGACAAAGCCGACTTTGCCTTGTGTGGCGCGGAGAACCTTTTCTGTTCTGCGGCTTGTGACTCGGAAGCTAGGGGACTAAGCGTCAGCTTGGGCTACCATTTTGCCCACAAACAGGAGACTCACAACTGTTTGTCAAAGACTTAAGAGTCGTCACAACTTTGGCTCCACGCTGACGGAATTTGACGGACAACGTAGAGCTTGGGGCGGTCGGAGAGGAAGAGACACTTCCCGTGACTGAGTCCTCAGGTGGCTCGATCCCAGAGCGCCGTTCGCCGGGCTGGTCTTGAAGTTGGACAGAAAGATGGCTCATGTCGGCATGGCTCAGCCATGAAACGTGATGCTAAGAGCGTGGTGCATGTGTGGTCGGGAACCTACTAATAACGAAAGTCTGAGCGAGTGTCAAATGCAAAAAATGTCTTGTCTGGAGAATGATGCCATTCCCATGGCCTCAGGCTGAACAAAACAACCTGAGTTTATGTTGCTTGGGTTGCTCTGGGGGGATTAGGGAAAATTCCGAAGCATCCTTCCAGGCCTGGGGGCAAATCGACTGCAAAGTGAAAGCTCGGCAGTAGTGGTCTCGCGACTTCCATGTCGAAGCATATCGGGATCCAAGCCGACTTCCAAGGACAGAGACACCTACTGCCTCAGAAATTTGACTGAGGCAAGACATCAATCAGCAAGGGCAACGCCGCCCACGTAAAATTGGCTGTACCGTGTCCCATTCATTTGAGAACTATGGACATATATAAATCAAACACAAAAGAAAAGTGGAAGCCATCCGAGATATTCTTTTTTGCTCACCAACCCAGATGCAATATTGGACCTCATCACCCATTCATCATCACCTCGTCTGCTCTCCATGGAGGCAAGGGTCCTCGCAGACCGCGTGGTGTTGCGCCTGAGGTCTACGCCATGTCCTGCATTACCACCCCCGCCGTATTAACGAATCCAGAATAGAGACAAGAAAAAAAAGAACACCACCCCCATCAAGAACCATGACCGACGCCGCGCTCCGAGAATTCCCAGGGAAAGGCACGCGGGTATCTGATCAGCCTTGCGAATCTCTCGTTTACTTAATCTCGAGGAGCTTGACGTCGAAGATCAGGGTGCTGTTCGCGGGAATGCCGGGCAGAGACCGGCTGCCGTAGGCGAGGTGGGCAGGGATGGTCAGGCGGCGCTCGCCGCCAACCGCCATGCCGACAATGCCGATATCCCAGCCCTTGATGACCTCACCCTTGCCGAGCTTGAAGGAGAACGGGGTGCCCTTCTTGTTGGCTAGACGCATCGGGTTATTAGCCTCTACTTCTGTTTCTCAGGAGACCGCACCATGAGCCATTACTTACCATCAAACACCTTGCCGTTCTGGAGCTTGCCAATGTACCGCATGCTGACACGGTCACCAGCCTTGGCAGTACGGCCGGTGCCGATCTTGCGGTCATCGATGGTGACGCCCTGGACAACCTTGACGCCGAGAGTGCCCTTCTTGTTCTCGTTCTTGTTGTCCGCCTTGTTATCGGCCTTGTCGCCCTTGTTCTCGAGCTTGTCCTTAGCCGGACCGGTCGGGCCCTGCTCCAAGTTCTTGGCGAACTGGACCTTCTTGTCGTTCTTCTCCTTGGGCTTGTTGTTGTCCGCAGCGACGGCCTCGCCCTGGTTGTTCTTGAGCTTCTTTTGCTGCTTCTTGCTCAGTTTCTTGTCGTCCTTGGCCATGAGGTCGTCAAGGCTTTCCTCCTCGGCCGGGCGCTTCTTGCCCTTCTTGTTGGTATCGACGAGCTTGGGCGCCTCCTCTTCGTCGTCGGTCTCGATCTCCTGGACGCGCTCAGCGCCGTCGATGTGGTCGAGCTCGTCGCTCATGTCATCGGAATCCTCATCCTCCAGACCGACGGGAAGGAGCTCGTCCTCATCCGAGTAATCATCCGAGTAGTCATCCTCGTCGTCCTCGTCGTCCTCGTCATGGTCCTCGTCTTGCGGGACGACATAATTGCCGGTGAGGTAGACGGAGTGAGTGCCCTTGACACTGAAGAAAACCTTCTCGCCCTCGCCGATTGTGATGTCGATAGGCTGCTGATAGATCTGTGACAGCGGGTTAGTTGCCACGTTTAACCCTCGGGCGTTCGTACAAAACTCCACATACCCGCTCGGTGTCGAGAGTGCAGACGACATACTCGTCCATGTGGAACTCGGGCTCTTCGTCGTCGTCGCTCTCGTCATCCTCATCGGTAGCCTTGCCCTTGCCCTTGTTCTTGTGCTTGGAGCCATTGGGCTTGTCAGAGGCATCCTCCATCTCCTCATCCGACTCCTCCTTGGTGGCCTCCATCAGCTTCTTGATGGCCGCGTCGCGACGGGCCTTCTTGGCCTTGGACGGGTCGCTCGGGCCGCCATTGGCCTCCTCATCGTCGTCCGAGGACTCATCGTCGCCGCCGCCCAGGAGCTTCTGAAGGCGCTCGTCCTCCTCCTCGTCGTCCTCGTCGACATTGGCCTTCCAGATCTTGAGGGTAGAGCGCGGGATCGAGGGGACATTGCCCTGGCCGTCAGTCTGGGGCTCGGCCGTGGGGTCGATCGCAGCCATGGTAATGCGGATCTGCACCTCTCGTCAGTAAACCAATGACCAATGGGTCGCAGATGGGCTGTGAGACATACCGTCGCCGGGAACTCGATCTCAGCGGGGATCATGATCTCGCCAGGAGGCACCTCCAGGCCGTAGACGGCAACAGGCAGAAGCGGCGACATCTTGAACCGACGAAACGTTGGACCGGAATAGAAAATGGGTATGTGGAAAGACGGGAAAGTTGGCCTCGATGACACCTGGTCAATATCTCAGAGGGGAGTGATGGAAGTCCCTGAAGCTGATCGAGGCGGATTGGAGAAGAAAAAGTAAAAGAAGGCTGCGAAACTGGAAGAAAATCCGCTGTCGCCTGGAGGTGGTTGATTCTGCAGAACTTCTCTGCAGGCCTGAACCTCGAAGCCCAGAAAAATTTGGAGACGTCCCACAGTCCTGGCAGATAAGGTCTTATCGCCCCACTTGCTGCCGGGTCAACCAAGGTTCTCCCCGCAGAAGCACTGACCGCCTGCTGAGGCAGGCTAGCGTCCTCCCCCGAACGGCAACTTCGCTGCAGCTCAAGTCTTTGGGGTTGCATCGCTTCCTTTTGACAGGAACCAAACCTTCCATCACGTTCACATTCGGACGAAGAACAAGAAAAAGGTTGGAATGACTTAGTTTCGTACGTCTGTAGCTTAAATTATCTCAATGGGTGGAATTGGGTTTTATGTGCCGAGTTGCAAACACTTTTTTTGCCAGTGGACGTCGTCCACCCACAACACGGAGCTCCCGTATGAGCAAACACCGACAATTGAGTAGTGATTTTCAAAGCATCTTCTCATCGTCACTTTGCAAGTACCATCAGCATCATTCATTCTCGTTGCTTCGACTGCACGAACCCGATATTTTGACCAATTCGAAAGCTTCAAGAGAAGCACATAATCGCTTCAAAGCCCACCACCAGACCAGTACAGCATGCTACAACAACCGAACAAGTGCATCAAACAGACTAAACCAATATCTCCAAAAACCCCAATGAGATAGAGCAACAGAAACGGAAACTCCAGCTTCCAAACATGCCAACAATTACGATAATCCCCCTCCTTCTGATCTCACCCTGCTACGTCGACCCAGGCTTCGGCTCTTCCCTTACGATGAACCACCACCGTCCCGACTGGACGCCCTCTCCCTCCTTCCCCCGAGGAAGCTCTTCCGCGTCGACCTGGTCGATTTAGGACTGTCCGGGAGCAACTTCCCGCTACTATCGTCGCCCGAGGGAGCAAAGGTACTCTTGATGACCACCTTTCCATCACCGATGACCAGCTCCTTCTCGGCGCCCGTCCCGACATCGTCCACAAAGTAGAGCCTCTCGCCCAGCACCGGGTCGCTGCCCAACCTGTGATGCTCCTTGACCTCCAGCCTGAACTGCGTGTCAGGCGTGCACTGAATGCGGAAGCTCTCGTCGAACCGCACCGTGCCGCTCGACGACTTGCGGTGCTTGGTCTTGCCCACCGTCTTGGGCTTACCACCCTCGCGCAACTGGAGGATCGTGACGTAGATATCCTCCGACGGCGGGTATCCCGAGGCCGAGACGACGGTGAAAGTCGCCGTGCCCGCAGCCGCGCCGGGGACGATGGCGCTGTGGGTCGACGAGGCGCTGAAGCTCTTGGTGCGCTTGTGCGAAGTCCCCTGTGACGTGCCGTTCTCGTTTGAGGAAACGGCGCTGTCCTCAGCCTCTTCTGCGATGATCTGCGGGACCTCAACGGAACCCTGGGAGGAGTCGCTGCTGTCGTTATCCTTCTTGCCACGCAGATTGCGTATCAAGAACGACGCGCCCTTACCAACGCCATGGCCGATGGCCGCGCCGCCCTTAAGCGGCACGCCAGCCACACCCGTAACGATTCTTCCCGGCACCGAGAACGTACCCGCAAGGGTCGACGTTCCCTGCCTCGTGCGCGTGACGTAGTCGGGCGTGAACAGCAGACGGAGGCGGAGTACTCCTGACTTGCCATCGAGCGGAAGCCTCAACTCTTGCGCCCGGAAGGGCTCTAGCTTATCGAGTGGAATGTCTACACCACCCAAGAAGTCTGGCTTGTCGGCAAAGTCCCAGTCGTACACCGCCGCCCTGAACTTGGCAGCAGTCCTGGATGGGACGGTGATATTGAAATTTTCGTTCCACGAGGGATTGAGCGTCTTTTTCTGCGTCTTGGTTTTGAAGACTTCCTGGCCGTTGAGCTCGAACTTGACATAGGGGTCGCTCTTCCCGTTGGAGTCGGCAGCGGGGAGATCCTGGGCATCCAGGACGTCGACCCGGAGGTTGCCCATGTTGTTGATGCTCTCGCTCGGGTCGAGAGTCATCTTGACAGGGACATATTTGAGGCTGACCTTGATCGAGTACGTGTTGCCGTCCGAATCCTTCAGCTTCAGCGTCGTCGGATTGTTCTTGATTCGCATTGTTAGCACCCGCTCAGACATTGAAGGAAACGGAGCGCAGACAAAACACTTACCAAACACTGCTTAAGGGTGTCGAGCGTGTTCCCAGACAAGCGGGCCAGCGTGTGGTCCTGCTTCTTGTCTTCGTTCTGTTTGTCTGTCTTTTCGCAGATCTTGATGGTCAACCTCGAGAACTCCAGCTCGCGAATCATGCAGTCGCCCATCTCGTCAAAAGTATGCTGGCGCGACTTGGCCGTCGACGACACGTACGACGGGAATGCCATGTCGTCCACAAAGACCTCGACACGCGTTCCGCTCTTGGGCAGTTCTGCCTCCATGAGGCGGAAGATAATCAGACCGGACTCGTAGTGGAGCAGTTCCTGAGGCGTAAGGTAAACCTTGGGCGGCTCCTTGTCGTCGCGAGACTTTCTGGGCGTGGAAACCGAAACAGAGCTCAGCGGCGTCAGCGGCGTGGCGGGCTCCTTGAGCTCATTGGGCCTGGCGTCGAGGGATGGCCTGGGTTTCTCCTTGTCGCTGTCTGACGAAGACGACGACTCCTTCTCAGGCTCCTGATCGGCCTCCTCCTTTTCCTTGCCCTTGCCCTTCTTCTCCTCTTCCTCCGGGTCGGCCACATTGAGGGTCGGATAAAATGCCACTGTGTATGTGAGCGTCCCCTTGGGAGTGCCCTTGCCGTGAAGGCGCAGACCATCCGTTCGCTCCTCCTTCGCATCGTGGACGAGCCATTCGCCCGTTGTCTCGTCCTTCACCATAAAGTCGCCAGTGTGGATCTCGGTAAGACCGAGGCTGCGATCCTTGCCCACGTTCTCGGAATCCATCACCTCCAGCTGCAAACGTTCCCTTGGAGAATGGACGGGGACGTAGAGGACCTCGTCCCAATCTGGATCAAGATTGTTCTTGAAGGTGACGGTGCGGGCTCTCTCAATGCCCGAAAGGACAACTCTCGCATATGGATCAGACTTGCCCAGGGCCTCTACG
Organism: Mycothermus thermophilus; assembly: GCA_011316235.1. Lineage (NCBI taxonomy): Eukaryota > Fungi > Ascomycota > Sordariomycetes > Sordariales > Chaetomiaceae > Mycothermus > Mycothermus thermophilus. Next base: position 33,264 of record QQBE01000028.1, on the reverse strand, counting down.
TTGCGCAACTTCCTGGCACACTTGAAGTGGATGCGGAAAACGCCGACAGGCGTGACGTAGCCGCCGGTACCCGAGGAGACACCGGAAATCTCCACCGGCCGCCACTGGGCCGTCATCTTGACGCGGCCCGTCTTCGTACCGACAAGGTTGTACCAGTGATGGCCTTTCTCGGTCGCCTCCAAGAAGTCCTCCAGCTTGATCTGGTATGTGCCGAGGAGCTGATCTCCCGCAAGATCGCGGTCATCCTTGATGGCGATGCCCAGCTTGGCGCGTTTCTTGTCCGTGATCAAAATCTCCTTGGACCCATTATCCCAGATCGGGTTGTTGGTACGCTTGAGCTTCTTGGTGGTATGCACCTCCCTCCCGTTCAACAAGAGAATCGCGTACGGATTCAGCTGGCCAACCATGCTCTTGGAGGCATCCAGCTCCTTGGCTTGCTCAACCGTGAACCGCAAGATGCCCTGATTAGACTCGGGAGGCGGCTCAATGGTGCCATCCTCCAGCTTCTTGGGCTCCAGCACGGGGAAGAAGCGGATGTCGCAGAGCAACATGCCCCTGGCCTTACCGTCGCTCGTGAGCTCGAGCCGCTCGTTCTCGTGCTCGTAGATCTCCTCAACATTCTCCAGGGCGAAAGACGCAGAGCCGAGCTTCTTGTCCTTACGGATGTCGTTGTAATCGTAGACGTCGATATCGAGCGAGTCATTGAACGAGGTGATGAGGACATAGTGCGTCTCGTTCCAGCGGGGGTCGGCGTTCTCCTTGACAACCTTGGTCTGCGCCAGCGGCTGTCTCCTGTTAAGAGACACGACCGCATAAGGATCGGGAGTTCCCGAGAACTTGTCGGGGTTCTTCAGGCCGTGAGCACCGTGTAGAGTAATAGCGACGACACCGATGGCTTGGTCGACTGGAGTACCGGCCAGCATCTTGGCGACTTCGATGGGGAACACGTTCGGCGCGTACATCATGGGCGCCAGGGTGGCGTGGATCTGCTCCAGGATGAAGCTCTCGAGGCCAGGGATGAAGTTGATGTCAAAGCCAAAAGTCTCGCCTCCCAGCGGCTTGCAGACGTAGTCGATGGTCGGGCGCTCCAGGAACGACATTTCCACCTTCTCGATGTGCGGGAAGGGAATCTGCAGCTTGATCTTCAGCCGCACCAGGCCGACGAAAGCCATGTCTTCGACGATGACATCCAGGCCTTTGCTAATCATGGCCTTGCCGACTCGAATTTCGAGAACGACCTTGGGGTTGATCTTTTCCTTGAGCTGGCGGGCAGTCATGTCCGCGGTATCGTTGGGCGTGAAGCTAAACTTCCAGTCCATGATGACGACATCTTCTTCGGTCTTGGGGTATGTCTTCACATGCTCCACCCGAGGGGGCTTGTTCCCCAGAGTGAACGTCTTGAGCTTCAGGCTGTCCAGAAAGGCAGGGGTGGAGTTGCTGAGGACCTGGTCGACGGTGGCGATGACGGTCTGGGCAAGCACGGGCTGGTAGATGGGCCAAAACTTAACCAAGAAAGAGTTGATCCATTCAACACTCTCGTTGTCCGTCTCGAGCTTCTTGAGCGCTAGCTCTCGGTTGATGTCGTCGCGGAAGTTGCGGCGCACCCGACGGATAGAGGTACGGTAGTATGTCGAGCATATCGCCATAACAATGAACACCCAGGCGAGGCCGCCGCCGAGCAGCGCCACCACCCATGAGGCAAGGCAGGCAAACACGATGATGGCGGCATTGTGGTACCAGTCTGGATGTCACCCCGTCAGTGCCTGTGAATCCATCTTCTGTCAACTCAACTCCCATGGTGACAGAAAACGTACCTCCGAACCACTGCTCAGACAGTTGTCCTTCGAGCCATGTTGTGTGATCCAGCATGCTCTCCCCTTCGTGTGCAGGTGTGTTTGGCCATCCAAACCTCGGCGCCCAGCCCGTCTTGCTCCAGTCGAATTCCTCCTCCTCTTTGGCAGCATCGCCATTTTCTATGGGCTTCCCGTCCGCATCTTTGGCAATGCCCGCTTTAGTTGGGGAGGGAAGGTCGATATCGGTCTTCTCGCCGCCGTCGATGTCGGTCACAACAGCCACGCCCTTTGGCCGATGGTGAAAGCCCGGAGGGATTGCCTGCATGGTGATGTCAGTATTTTCGAGTTCAGCACTGAAAACAATAATGGCAACACACCTCTCGGGCCATCTGCTTTTTCTGTTCTACGCTCGCATTGGGATCGAACTGAAAGGCCGTCACGCCGGCCTGCCGGGCCTCTTCGACGAGTTTGCGTTGAGCTTCCTCGGCAGAGACGGAGCTGCTCTGGGAGCGGGGTACTTCGAGAACACCCTGCTGCTTGGGCTCATTGCTGGTCGCCATCCTGGGCACAGCGTCGACCACGGAGGAGGCTCCGTGAGATTCTGCTTCCGGATCGGGTCAATGCGGACTTGAAGAGGACACCAATAACAAATTCTGCGTTGGCGATGGAAGATCGGATCTGATCGGGGACGTGGGCCCGCCGGAACCGGGTCTAGAGTTCAGCAGATGCGGCGAGGATGCGGCACAAAGGCGCTCCGGGAGCTGAGGGGAGCTCGGAGTCGGAAAGGGAGCAGAGTTGAAGGCAAACAATGCAAGTGTACGGAGGAGCAAGGGGATTATGGGTAGTTATCCCTAGAGGGAAAATGGTTGAACACAGCAACTAAAGCTGTGAGGCATTGAATATCCAAAATAAGGGAACGAAGGAAAGAAGAAGAGGGGAGGCCGGGAAACTAGGAACAGAAGATGAAGCAAACGAGTGGTGTCAAGGATGAAAGCCAGGTTACTGGGAATGCTGGCTGGCTTGGCATGGACCCAGCGAGGACCAAGGTTCAGCTGGGATGGCAGATCAGCGGGAGGCGATCGGCTTTGGGCGCTACGTCACGGCCACGCAAAGCGGGGGCCCTGGCCATGGACAGCTTGCGAAGCGAACAAGTCTTTTGTTCCAGAAACTGGATGGTTACGCCGACCTGCCATGTCTGACCTCATCACCACCAGCACCTAGCCGCCCGGGGTTTGTACTGTACTGTACAAGTGTTTACCATGCCGTACAGACGGCCTTTACCATGTAGCTTTCGAGGGGAATTGAATACGGCCACAGCATCACAAATGGCGCGGGTCTCCGTTCTGTAACGAGCGCTTCCAGCTGAAAGTTGCAGGCTTGGAGCTCGAGGAACCCATCGATGTCGTCCGTCCATCCCGGACAGTTGTCCTTGTCGGCACGCTAAAACCGACATGCATGGCCGGCCGAACATGATTGCTCGGCTGTGGCGCGACAAGCACGCACATGCTTGTTCTGGGAGTAAGTGGGCGGCCTTCCCCTTGCCAGCATCTCCTCCTGTTTTTTTCATTGTGTTCATCTTGAAAACGCCTGTTGGCCCTTTCCGGACACGGTGTCTCGACATATTTGGAAGCCTCAACGGCCAGGTGACAGAAGTGGAAAATAAATGACCAGGCCAATGCCCCGGGGGTTGCCAATTGCTTCATCGATGTGGGAGGCCGCACCCCAAGATCTCAAGGGTGGAGATTTGCCAAGGGTAGCGCACGATGCACGGCGATCCCTGTCGGCGCTCTCCGTAGCGGCGGAACCAGCTCCATGGGCTGGAAAAGGGCCAATTGCGCCCTGCATCGAGAGCCTGGACCTCCACTGACAGGAGATGGCGTGGGCGGGGAAGACGATTGGGGCGTGGGAGTTCAGAGATCGAAGTGGGTGGGCAGCAGCCGAGGGAGCAGGTGAGACTTTTTGTCGTCGCCGTTGGCACTCTGGTTGTCGTCGCTTCACCGTCCTCGCTGTGTTGTCCTCGAATCCCCAAGTACTGATGTCGCCTGCCCTGTCGTGTGATTTTATGAGGTCGCTTACCGTAATTTCACACCACGCGAGCGAGCGAGATGGCCATGTCATTTTTTCCCCTGGAAAAATGAGTCCCCTGTCCCGACCCGATGCAACATCAGGGGGCGTTGCATCCGCAGCTTCTGGATGCAGCATCCTCTGAAAGTGAACTCGATGCCCGTCAGCTCCAGTCGTCCTTTACTTATGTCGACGATTGACAACATGGTTGGCAAGTTCGTTAGCTGGTGTGGCTAGCCTGTTGAACAACACACTCTCGTCCTGCGGTGAAGCGCCTGATGTCTGACCTTCTTGGAAGGATGCAGCAGCAGGTCTCACACTTTGCTCTTCTTCCAGGAGCTTATTGGTCATGAGGAAGAGACAACAATCAGTTCCCCCAGAGACGAGTCGTGAAACCCACCACGAAGAGGGTCTGGTTCCCTATTCGCAGTATGTTTGCAAATCTGTCGGTCAACTGCACCTACCTATACGGAGTATCACACAGTACGGCAGTCGTTTTGCGGGTACATGAGCAGTATTTTTCTTATGAGTACGTTGGGCGATTTGAGTTTTCTGGGTCAAAAGGGTGAAAATGGCAATACTTAGTGGAGATCGTCCAAGTTCTGCGGTGTAACCAGCCACTTGGTACACCTGCAGCGTTTCTTGGCGTCTGAAGCACTTCTGGAAGCTTCAGCCACACCGGACGGCGTCAGCCTTGCTGGATGTGGCGCACTCCGGCCAATCAAGACAGTCACATAAGTGGGTCCGTGTGGCAAACCCCCAGCCAGATTTCTTGCCTCGCCCATCGAATCCAACCGCGACATCAAAGCCAAAGCCGTATCTTCCAAACACCACCATCATCATCAAGCCGACATCATCGATCCACGCCTGTCGCCGTTTCACAAACAATCCGACATCTCCGCCGCCCTCCGACCAAAAGACACATCTATCCGCATCCAAAATGGCCAACTTCCTCGCCTCCATCTTCGGCACCGAGCAAGACAAAGTCAACTGCTCCTTCTACTACAAAATCGGCGCCTGCCGCCACGGCGACCGGTGCAGCCGCAAGCACGTCAAGCCGAGCTACTCGCAGACCATCCTGATGCCCAACCTCTACCAAAATCCCGCCCACGACCCCAAGTGCCGCATGAACGCGGCCCAGCTCCAGGCCCACTTCGACGCCTTCTACGAGGACGTCTGGTGCGAGATGTGCAAGTACGGCGAGCTCGAGGAGCTCGTCGTCTGCGACAACAACAACGACCACCTCATCGGCAACGTATACGCCCGATTCAAGTACGAAGACTCGGCCCAAAAGGCCTGCGACGACCTCAACAGCCGCTGGTACGCCGCGAGGCCCGTCTACTGCGAGCTCAGCCCCGTGACCGACTTCCGCGAGGCGTGCTGTCGCCTCAACAGCGGCGAGGGGTGCGCGCGCGGCGGCTTCTGCAACTTTATCCATCGCAAAAACCCCAGCCCAGAGTTGGAGAGGGAGCTGGAGCTGGCGACGAAAAAGTGGCTCAAGATGAAGCCGCGGTCGAGGAGCCCGACCAGGTCGCCTAGCCCGGAACCTGTGAGGAGGCGGTACTAAGCGGTTGGGGAGGAGTGGTTGAATCCATCGAAGGGGAATGTGAGAGGGAGGATACCTATGGTTACGATTGTGTCTGGAATACTCGACATAGGATTTCACCGATATCCTGTTGTTTGATGTCAAAGGGTGGCAAGGGTGGGAATAATACTGGGAAGCGGTAATTGGGCGCTCTCCATGCATGTTCATCGCATTTTTCTGTTACGGCGCTCATGGGCCCGGACATGGAACAACAGGGCAGAGAAAGGGAGGAGTTATGGCGTTTTTCTCTTGAAGTCCACCCATTGAGGGCCAAACTCTGGGACAAGCAACATAGCGGAACACCTGTCATCAATGTACTTGTGCTGTTCTATTTTTCCAACCTGACCATGTCCTCGGAGGGGACGAAATGTTACACCCCGGAAACCCTGAAATGATGATTGCAAAAGTTTCTCTAAGATCCCAACGCCCGACAGGCCAAGTACCCAACATCTACGCAATACCAATAACCATGACAGAATTTAGCCATGCCAGATATGCGCACAACCTCGCTCCAAAACCCCCGCGGCAGCCTATCCATGCCGCTGTGCAAAAACGGTATATGTTTGTAGTTCCTTCCCGGCATCACATCATCGTACGTCGCTCTCTTTCTCACACACAACGTCCCCATCATGAAATCGTCATCGTGACTTCTCAAGATGTTCTTGTTCATCTTGGCTTAGTAAGTCGGTGGCTCTTCACCTGAGCCGGGAGGATTCCCACGAGCTTGTCGCGTTCTGCACATTGAGTAGTCAGCCAAGTTCTCGCTGTAAGCACATAACCACGGATGAAATATACTCACCGGCCTCACTGTCAAACAAGATCGTAATATCATCATGCTCGCCGGGCAGCTCGGGAAGATCCAAGCACAAAAACGCCGCATCCGCCACCACCGTTGCTCGGTCCTCCTCCGGCGGGATGGTCTTGGGCAGGGGGAACTTGGCGTCGTCGATTTTGAGTCCCGGCTTCCCGCTCCTGCTGATCGCCTCAAACACGTCGGTTCCCTTGATCTGGAATCCCATGCACTGGCCATGGTTAAAGTCCTCGAAGAAAGCCAGCAGCTGGTACACGCCGTCCTGGTGAACCACCTGGATTCTCGTGGTGCCCGCCTCCCACTTTTTGTGGATGGGCACAACCATACGGCGGCGCGCGATGGCGAAGGCACACGCGGTCCCGTCGAAAAGGACCTCGAAACCCGTAATGGCCTGTTGGAACACATGCAGATCTTTGAGGCTCGGAAACTGGTACGTGCGGATGCTTGGGCTCTTCTTGAGAATCTCGAGGGCCTGGGAGAGGCCGGTGGCGAGGGCAGGGGAAGAACTGGCTTCAGTGATGGCCAAGGTAATATCGCTTTGCGGTTGGCGGAACAGCATCAAGCAAGTGGGATTTTTCACATCCAAGCGTAGCTTCAGCTCGCCCGGGGCCACATTGACGCGATCTGTCAGAGTGCCTTCTTTGAACTTGTAGACAACCCGAAGGCGGTCGGCAAGGACACAGGATGGGTTTCCAGCGTCGTTATCATGGTTGATGACGCGAAGTTTGGTCCACTCCACCGAAGACAGGGCCTTGAGGCCGTTGTCGAGGGTATCACCATACCTCTCGGAGAACCAGGCGCCCTTGATCTGCGCCTCGCCGTAGACAGCCTCCCCACGATCCAGGGCGGTGCCAATGAGCAGGCTGTGCATCCGGAACCTCTCCGACTCATCCTTGAACGACAGAACCATGTTCCCTTTGAACCGGCCATTGTCGAACTTGAGCGAGAGCGCAGGGTCGTTGGCCTCGCTGCGTAGGAAACCAAACTGGATTGGAGTGTTGGGGGCGTATGTCTGGTTGACCCCACTGAGCGTCTTGGTCCGTGGCCCAGTGACCACCGCGATCCGGAAACCCCGATGATACGTCCGGGGGCCTGTCGCTGCCCCTTCCCTGTAGAGACGCTCGAAGAGGGCAACATCGCAGTTGGGGGTTGATTCCTTGGGGAACTGTCTGGATTGCGGGTCGTTGTCGAAATATTGGAAGGCCCGGAGCGTTGACCGAAAGATACACATCTCATCCTGCCTTGGATAGAGGCTGGAGTGAACCTTGGCCGTGAACTCGTACATGCTCCGCAGGGTGCTGAAAGCCTGTTGTTGACACTGGATGTAGAGCAGGAAACCCCGCGGCAACCTTACCTCAAGCCCGCATTTGTCGGATTGCCATCTCACGTCTTCCCACACTGGCCCAATATTTTTGTTGCTGGACACGCGGAGCTGGACGGCCCCGTTTTGGCTGGTGAGGATGAACATGATATCTGTTTGGGTTGCCGGCCGGACGATGGTCAGAAAACAGGGCAGGTATAGTCGCTGTGAGTCCCTCCCCTGTTCCATCAAGAAGACATCAACCCTGAAGCGCGCGAAGCAGAAGGTGGTGGTTGAATCGCCCACTGGCAGGGATTCCATAATGGTCATTCCCGAGGAGATATGAGTCTGGGCCAGGGCCGAGCTGGCACCCCAGAGCAAAGCCTTGATGTCTTGCGACAAGGGCGGATACTCCAGCCAGATGGTCCTGTCAACGATCTGGGGTAGGAAGGCCTCCTCAGGGGGCAAGAATCCGTTCCGTTTCATGGAAAGTGCCAGCTTTCGGAGGCTCGAAATCAGCGATGCCCGCACGTTCTCGGCCTCGCTGTCGACAGAACACTTTCCGCTGTTGATGATCTCAGGCATGGCCTCCTCCAGAAGCCAATAGCCCTTGGCCAAGTCGGTGTACGCCTGCTGTTTCATCATCTCGTTCTTTCTTTGGGAGTCTGGCGTTGAGGGACGATCTCGAATGGCCATCTCCAACGCTGAACGGCCCGTGAGGAACCACCAGACCGCGGCTCGTGCAAACTCTTGCGGCTGCGAAGTGGACAGAGGGCGCACGGCCTCGGCATGCAAACGGAATAGCTCGAATAAATGGCGGGTACGGGCGACGAACGTATTCAGGGCATCGTCAGAGGCGGCAGCAACAACATCGGAAAAGCTCGATCCTCCCCGTAACGAGCCTCCAGGAGTGTAATCCTTATCAGAATCTCTGGTCCCTTGTCTTGACGGCCCAAAAGGATGGTAGCCGCCACTCGGGGACTGCATTGACATTGTGCTGAAGTTTGAGCCCTGCGATGCAAGGCCCGGGGGGTTAAACGCCGAACCCTGGGAGTGTGCTGATGGCGGGGTAGTGCTCTCGGGATTCCGGTTCCTTTGCATCCGCTCTGGGGAGCTTGTATACTGGCCGGTAGGTGTGTAGCTGGCTTGCGAGGGGGTTGGTTCTCGCTGGTCGGCATGTCGCTGTGGGAGGGGGGACGGGAGCGGGTTCTGGAGCGGGCTCCTCGCGGAGGCCGGCGGTGCCATGCTGGAGGTGGACTGTGTCGAAAGCTGGGTACGGGGGGTTGGGATCGAGGTCGGGGAAGTGGTCATTGCGGGTTCTTTCTCTCGGTCATTCGTCGACGGTGAAGCAACTCGGCGCTGAGCATGCTCTCCTGAGGCGGCGCGTACGGCGTTGGCAAAAGCCCGGCCTTCGGCCTCACGCATCTCGAGATATGACCTCCGTTTCTCTTCATGATCTGGGCTCGGCATGCCCAGATACCGACCAGAATTCACCGGGGAGAGCCTTGATTGCGTAACGTCGGGACTGGGAAGAAGGCCGGTCTGGGACTGATGAAGTCCTGGGCTGAGCATCGGATGGTCCTTTGAACGAGAGTCTGATCGAGGGGGGAATGGTGAGGGCGAGCCCTCTCCGGCATTGGGAGGGCGTCCCGGAGGAAGACCGGGGCTTGGCTGGGATCTCTGTTTCTTCTGTCTCGAGACCTCGATGGTGGGGATATCGCACTCGTCGCCGCCCTCGCCGATCATTTCGGGGTACGTATCGGCAAACCTCACGATCAGGTCCTTCCTCCCTTTCCGAGCCGGGTCGCGGGATCGAATCGGGTACCCTTGGATCTTGGGCTCTCCGCTTTGGATGTCGAGGGCGTTTGGATATCGCGAGGCCGACTTGGTGTCGAGGCGGGTTAGGACGGGCGGGCTCGCATGGGTGACCTGCAACTTGTCGGACGGTCCATGGAGGAAGTCGTTCAGGTCGCTGCCACTACCGTCGTCGGCGGTGGACTTTTGGCCGCGGCCAAAGAGCTTGCCCATGATGCGGTTCCGCCTGGAGCGGGCATCGTCGTGGGCCGCGAGGGTCGGGGTTTCGTTCTCGGTCATTTTCGGCGGATTCTTACAGTTACTGACCGGTCCAAAGCTTCATGGGATCTTGGGGCGCCTCAACGCCGGAGCAGCACAAGCGTGAGGGAAGATGGCACTCGGGCGACCGAAAAGGAAAACAGGCATGTGCCCGTCGTCGTCGCACTCGGCCTCGAAGCCCAACGAATGTGACTGCAGTGATGCCAAACTGGCCCCTTCGCTCTCCGACTCTTCTGGCGAGTCACATGTGACCGGGCCGAGGCTGCGGGGAGGGGAATCGCAGGGGGGAGATGGCGAGGTCGGTAGACGCTGTCGACGAGACGGCGGCCGGTATGTGTGTAGGAGGGTTTTGTTGTGTCTGGCGAGACGGAGGAAGATGCAGGCTGGATGGAATAAAGCTTCGGTGTGCGTGCAGCAGTAGCAACACGGGCGGAGCGCAACCTCGGGTCCCCGGGTTCGTGGACGATGCAGGTTGGCAGGGGCAAGTCCAACTATCCAACTGTCGAGCAACCCTCAACCCTTGGAGGCCGTGTTGCGGCGGGGCAAGCGAGGGATCGACTTCCTAAACTGGGTCGAGGCGGCGCGGAGCAGCGCCGGCATTGGACAGGTGTCGACGAGTGTGGGTGTCCAAGGAATCCCGCTCGTCGGCTTTGCACTCGCAGTCGTAGCCCAGTCCGCTTTGGGCAGAAACGGTCAGCAGGGTGAAGTGCGAAGGTGGAGGGCTTATCGAACGGTCCAGCGCGGATGTAGGTTGCTTCGCTGAAGCTGCGGATTGCGGCCCTGATACCCCTTTTCCGTGTCGTCAAAGATTTCAAGTTAGACAATGGATGCACGTTGCGCAGGTCGAGGTAAATGCCAACGGCAATTTGCGAGACAGCAGAAAAGATGGATGCAGAAGATGGATGATTGAGATTGGCTTTGTTTATGTTTCAGGGCCAACACCTCACCGGGATATTGCTGTTAACGTTACAGTGTTTAGGGGGCCAAAGCAGGTCATCCATCTCCATGTTGCCGTGCGTCTTCTCCACAGCACGGGACCTGGGACGGAGCGCGGACACCACCTCCAGTCCTTGAACGATTTCACCATTTCGCTCGTGTTGCAGCCCCGCGCCCATCAGTCGAGCTGTCAGCTGCGTCATCCCCAGTTGCGAACTCAGCCTGATGACCATCAAGCATTCTTCCGAGCATCATCTCCCTGTATCCAGGAGCCTTCGCCAAAAAAAATTAGGTTAAAAAAGGGGATCCCGCCCTTGACAGACCCGAAACATCATCCACAGATGGGAATCTGAAACCATCGACGGACCCTCACCCACAACCAGATCGACAACGGCCCAGAGCAGGGCGCGCTGCGTCTCAGACCTGGGCTCCTTTTATGGGGATACGCACGGTTTACTCCGGAAGTAGTACTAGTTGCTACTCCGTACCCATTTCAAGTATGACCTGAAGCCAGGCCAAACACCTATCTATCCTGGCTGCCAGCATTTCCACCCGGGTTTTGGCATTTAGGTACCTATTTGTGATCCGACGTATGTGCTCCGTATGTACATACATACAACAGCTGCTGGGCCTGCATAGGTACATGCCGAGCCCGGAGTACCTACCCGTCGTTGATGCCAGGGACGAGCCAAACTCTCCGGCCCTGGACCCTCTCCATCCCCTCTACATTGTGTGCATCAGACCGCCCGGGCTTCACCTAGGTGGCACTTGGCCATCCATCGCTTTGAAGAGGGTAAGTGGCCCAGAAATCTGCAGGAGATTCATGGTAGCTTCATCCATCCTACAACTGGAACAGGTACTTCCTCGAATTGCTACATCGCAGGTGACCTTGAGATTTGATTGTGCATTGCATCACATCACGAACCACCGAAATCACCGCCACCACCACACTTTCTTGCCATGACGAGGTGGCTGAGCACATCCATAAAATGGATTTCTTGGAGCCAAGAGGCGAAGTGAGCTGGATCGCTGGGGCTCCGGTGTTTCTGTGTTTCCAGGTTGGAAGCTCGTGTGGAGCCCAGGGCCAACAACCCCTCCCTTTCCCTGCTGGAAGCTCCCATCCCTTCAGCTCAAAGCCGTGGGGTTCCAGTATTTTTGGCCTTCTTTTGACACCTCCATCACACCCATGAAAGGGGAGATCCGTCGCCGCTACAGTATCCGTACACAGAAATGTGTATAACACCCCCCAAGAGAGGGGTCACGACACAGTTTTTTTTGCCGCGCCCTTGGGGAGCTCACTAAGAGGGATATTTGACACAGCTGCAACAAGCCCGAGCTTTGTGGTTGGCTTTGGCCGTGTTCTCGAGAAGTCGTCATCTCTGGTTTCTTGTTTGCCTTGAACTGGTTGACGTTTTCGATCTTGACATCGCTAATGCCAGATTCTGTAGGTACTTGTACTGTACTTCCTACGCAGTAACCTACAGAGTCCACCGTACTTGACCAACCTGATTCACAACATGGCGGCACAAGGCGTTGTCTTTTGTGTGAAGGGATCTCTGGGACCCACGTCATCGCTCTCCGGGCCTCCACGCCCCTCCACGCCCCGCCCAACAAGCTAGCAGCGTGCAGCCGCGCGGACGGCTTGACGGTCTTGTCGTCGACCGTCGACTCCGGTAGAATATTTCTTCTAATTTTTGACTGATTGCCTGCCAAAGGTACACACACACAAGTCTCCTGCCAACTGGGCGGGCCTTCCATCCCGTAGCCAAAGCCTTCCGGACATTCCTGGAAATTCCGTGAGCACTCAATCACCTAATCCCTTCATCCGGAATCCCTACAAAAGTAGTCCCTCTCACAGCTCTCAGCAACACATCCCGCCCTGGCTCCCGTTTACTTTCTCCACTTTTATTTCGCCTTTTCTCAACGTCTTCCCAAACTTTTTGCGGCCGTAGGGCTGGCCGTGAACTTGGAGCATATCTCGTTCCGTCAAAAATGAAGTCTCTCGTACCCGTCCGCCAACGGGCAGCATCCAATGCCAGTGAGTCTGGGTTTCCAATCTTGTGCTCCTCTGCCCGTCCCAGTTGTGGACGCCAAGTGTCCGCTCCCGACGGCCTGATTAAAGTCCTCCGGCCCAAGACGCGAGGCAAGAGACTGGACATGCGCTTTCTGTTGGAGCCATTGGAACAGGCAGAGCTAACTAGGATTCATTGCGCAGGCAGCCGATCCTCCACTGAGGTGACGGAGCAAGTGGATGATGACACTACGGTGGTTGAGCCAGATCAGGGCAATGGTTCGTCCTGCATCTCTATATCTCTTAACAACGCACCAGCAACCGGCTTAGCAACTGACATTGATCCAGTCTTGTCCCATCTCATCGCCCAGCTGAGGCCCGGTGCGGACCTCAGTCGGGTGACTTTGCCCACCTTCATCCTAGAGCCACGAAGTATGCTCGAGCGCATCACAAAGTATGACCCAAAACACGGATCTTTAGGCTTCTTCTGTTAGCCGAGAGATTTGATGTCGCTAACCAGATCGCGGATAGCTTCATGTGCCACCCCGAGATGCTGTTGCCAATCTCTCAAATTGATGACCCGATGGAGAGATTCTTGGCTGTGGTGCAGTTCTACCTCAGCGGTTGGCACATCCGTCCACCGTAAGTTCCTCCGCCTTTCACACAAGAAATTTATCTTATGCTGACTGGCATACCCAGGGGAGTCAAAAAACCCCTGAACCCCATTCTTGGTGAGATATTCACCTGCTCTTGGGACTTCCCGGACAACACCCATGCGTACTACATCTCGGAGCAAACCTCTCACCACCCCCCGAAGTCGAGCTATTTCTACATGGCCCCTCACCACCATATCCGGGTGGATGGCACCCTGAAGCCAAAGAGCAGGTTCCTAGGTAACTCTGCTGCCAGCATGATGGAGGGAACGGCCATATTATCCATCTTGAACAGGGGAAAGGATCCCTCCAAAGGAGAGAGATAGTGGGTCACATGTCCTAGACATGAAAAGGAATGGTCGGCGCTGACACATGCAAACCAGCTATCTCACACAGCCCAATATGTACGCGCGGGGCATCCTCTTTGGAAAGATGAAATATGAGCTTGGTGACCACAGCTATGTGCGCTGTCCCGAAACCGGTCTCTCGGCGGACATTGAGTTTAAAGTCAAAGGCTGGGTCAGCGGCACGTACAATGCCATCGGTGGCTTCGTCAAGGACGACCAAACCGGTGAAATCCTCTACGAGCTCTCTGGGCTCTGGAATGAGGAGATGTACATCCGCGATGTAAAGGTGAGCTCACAACACTAACAGCATCAAGGCGGCGAGGCTGTGAACTGACAAGCGACACAACGAAAAAGACGGGCCAGAAGGAGATGTTCTTCAACGCTCTGAAGGCCAAGCCTACCCCTCCAATTTGCCGCCCTATCGAGGAGCAGGAAGAGCGGGAATCCCAACGGCTGTGGGCAAAGACGTGTCAAGCAATCAAGGACAAGAACCACGAGCTTGCTACCGAGGAGAAGACTAAGATCGAAGAAACCCAGCGCGAGGAGGCGGCGAAGCGTGCCCAGGACGGCGTGGAATGGCATCCCAGGCTGTTCCGCAGGGTTCGCGGCGGGCCGGGCGGCTCCGAAGAAGGCGAGGAAGATCTGGAGTGGATCATCAACGCGACAATGTCAGTCTTATTTGCCTCTGACCCCTCAAAACCGCCATGCTAACAACTTCCGCAGAGACGGCACGACCCCCGAGAAACAAGTCGCCCAAATCCTGGCCATCTACCCCATCGTCAAGGGCCAAAAGCATAACCAAAATCATGCCATCCCGCCGCACCACCACAACCATGCTCAGCCGCCAAAGATCAATGGTGCTAGTGGTGATCGCAATGGCGACCTGATCGACCTCTCGGACGATTCTGCTACGAAACCGCCCACCAACGGTACCGCTGCCGCTACCGTCGCCGCCGCGCAAGAGAAGAAGAACGGGCCGCTGAACGATTTCCAGAACGACCTGAAGAAAGATCTCCCAAACACCGGCGAGAAGAATGGAACGAAGGCGGTTTCAGCGTCGGCGGACTCGGATGACGAATTCCACGACGCGGAGGCATAACCACGTCCGTGGACGGTTCAGACTTGATTTTCATTTTTTTGTTGATTTCATGCGGGAAGGGGGGCGCGCAGGCTGTGGCATTTACAAGAACCACAAGGCACAAGCAAAGAAACACAAGTTCAACGGGGGGAGTTCTTCTGGTGACAGATGGCAGGCAGGCTGGTTAGCAAAACAAACGATCTGGGAAATGGGCTTCATCGCATCATTATCATCATCATGGCACGGGGAGGCGGGATGGGTTCAACACTTCATCGTGGGTCAGAGGGAGGAGGCGATTGCGTGTGAGTGTTTTTCTGGTAGCGCAAATGAGAATGGACTGAAGGGGAGGGAGGGTTGAGGAATAGGGCATCTTGCGTGTATGGCGTGTGTGTGAAATGTGATACCTCTGCGGTGAGTGACACGACTTCCCGGTTTTCGCGGCGCTGGTGGTGTTTGAGTTAATCGGAGCGAGCCTGTGTATAGGAAGGATATCCTCGGGCGGTGGCTTGTATGCATAGCCGTCTTGTTTTGAATATGTCAAATCTCTACTCATCGGAATACATCCACAGGATAGGATTGGTGAGCATGCGGAAGAGGCTCTGGATGAGCATATTACACAAAAATGCTGACCACGTAGTGTCTCTCATTCTTACGGTTGACGCGATAATAAATACCATAATCCATCCCAGATACAAACCGAACACTTCAGGCCCGTGAAGGACATACTACTAACATGTATATATATACCTACAACACAATCTGGAATGCCCAGAGGCGAATCATGCGCTTGTTGCCTCAGAATGTAAAAACCTGAAAGGGGGTATATGCAACATCGGAGGATAGACAGCCGCTAGAGGGTATCGGCGGCTCAAGGTAAAAAACAAGAAACCGAAATGAAAATGCAAGAACGAAAACAACCGAAAAACAAAAATACAAACACAAGAACTAAATCTCATAGAAATAATCCTCATCCAACCCTTCCCTACTCGGCACCACGCCCACCCCGTTTTCCTGCCCCGGGCCGCTCCCGTACATGTGCTCCAGGAGCACGTTAAGCAGCCGAATCTTGAGCCCGTACTCGCTGACCAGGGTCACGAGCTTGTTAGTTTCGGCCGTGATGGGCGCCTGGTTGAGCAGCATGAGCAGGCCGTCCAGCCACTCCGAGGCGAGGCTGTGGTTGAGCGGGTACAGCGTCAGCACCGGCGTCTCTTTGGGGTCGTCGCCATTCGCACCGCCAGACGCGCTGGCATCGCCGCCGCCGCCTCCGGACGTGCTGGTGTTTCCGTCCCGATTTGATGTTGTGCTGCTTGGGCTTTCGTCGGCGAAACTGTAAATGGTAATCTTGGTCGTTGGTTTGGTGGGGATGGCGGCTCCGTTGTGGCGGCCCGTCAGGGTAGGCGTGCTGCTGTTGGGGTTGACGGAGTCGTCTTCGGCATCGCCCTGGGTCTCCGGCTCGAGAGGGTTGGTCGAGACGTTGGACACGACGGAGCTGATGCTGCCGAGGTCGATCTTCTCGGTGAGCATCTCCAATCCGGGATCGTAGGGCAGCTTCTCGGGAAAGTCTGCGTAGTGCAGGTAACGCCGGTTATGGGAGAGCTTGGCGTATCGCCAGGGTTGGTACAATCGGCGCTTGTTGTAGCTCTCCTGCTGGCGCCCCTGGGGCATCGGCTTGGTGAACCAACTGCCCTGGAGCAGACAGCGGATGCGTTGCTCCTTGACGAACTGAAGTGCCTCGTGCTTCAGCTCCTCGCGCACCTGGAAGAGGTGAGGGCCCCACTGGTCCTCGAAAGAGAGTTCGAGCAGATTCATTTGTATCTCGCGCAGGCGCGCGACGTCATATTCCTGGAGTTCCTCCTCAACCTCGAGCACGTCCTTGGTGCGGTTCGCCTGGCCCACCACCTGCTCGATGAGCACGCGCACGAGCTCGGCCACCTTGTCGAAATCATCTCGCTGCGCCCCGGTCGCCTTCCACAGGCGGAAAAAGGCATGCAGGCCAGCGGTATGAAGCCGCGACCACTGCAACAATAGCGGCCGGAACAGCCTGTCCTGGGCTTTCGGATCGCTCAGAGCTAAGTAGGCCCTGATGTCATCGAAATCCGTCTTGTCTACTTCGAAATGATCATAGAGGATCATGGTGACGGCCAAGCTTGCCCTCGCCACGGGGCAGCGTTCGTGCAACGGCCTCGTCGAATGCTCCAGCAGCAACTTCTGAAACCCATCTTCGTTCTTCCTCACAAAGTCGGTCAGGTCCATCATGCCCAAGAACCCAGCCGTCTCAAACTCGTTGGCGGGAGACTCAGTTTCGAAGCCCAGGCGTCGCCACTTTTCTGGGTTGTGCTTCCTACTGCCCTTCTTGGCTGCGTCGCCGTCTTCCGCCCCAGGAGTGACGCCGTTGACGTGTCTCCTGTCGGGTGCGCTCGCCAAATGCAACCCCTTCAGCGCGCGCCTGTGCTCCGGACGCTCCAAGTCAACCCGGACCTCCCTCCACTTACGGAGGAGCACTTTCGTGAGCGATTGAAACTCAAGCAGCGGTTGGGCAAGATCCTGCAACGCCGAACTCTGCAGAAGGTTGTAGACAGCACGGATCAAGCCGAGGTCCTGTAGACGCTTGATGAACTTGCTCCACTCCTCGCCACCACCGCCGCCACCGGTAGTCCCTCCCCCGACGTTCCGCGTTGTTGTTGTCGAGGGAGCGCCATAGCCACCGTCGTTCGAGATCGCATCGCGGATCAGAGCGTTGATGAGCATCAGGGCGTTGGCGCACAGTGCGTGGTCGGCGCTTTGCAGTTGTTGTATCACCAGCTCGAAAAACTGCGGGTACACGGCGACGGCGGGTTTTAGGGCGCGGAAGCCGTATGTTCCAGGCGCGCGAAGGCTGCCCCCTCCCCCACTGCTTGCACCTGGGCCACCTGGAGACCCCGTCGATGATTGTGACCTCCCAACCAGGGCGACGAGAATAGACATGGCGCCGCGCAGGATGTTGACCAGCGGATTGGTGACGATCAGCTCAACGATGCGCTCGACCAGGTCGCCGGCGGTGGGCCCCTCAAAAATCTCCCAGCCCATATCGACCTCAAGCAGGCGGGTCAGGCTCTGCAGTGAGTAAGCCAGAGTGTTGCCGGCGGTGGTCATGATGAGCCGGCGCAGGATCACGAGCCCACCAGACGAGATGAAGACGTCGGCAAAGGCGGGGTCGTTGATGGACGACTGGAGCTTGAAGACGGCCATCTTGCGGGCGGCATCTTCGTCTGAGGCCAACCGCGACAGGAGCGCGGGGATGTCGGCTTGATCCATGGTTACTGCGGTCGAAGTCGGGTTGTGGTCCGACCGTCGGCGCGATCAAGGACAGGATATGGCGTGGACGGCAGGATTGGTTCGATGTTCGGAAGCAGAATCGTTGTGTCTTGGGGCTGGAGGTGGAAGGTCGGGATCGGATGCGCGCAGAGGAGTGTTGGTTGATTCAGGCGGTAGGGCTTCCGGTCGGCCAGGTACTTTCGATCAAATCAGCAAGGGGGAGGTTGCGTAGTTATGGGGACACGATGCCTTGCAGGATGCATGCGATCATGCATCTGGTGTCGCGATGTTGAGGATGTCGAAGTTGATGAGCTATCAGCGACCGATCCACTGCGTCGCAACCCTGTCAGGGGTCTTGGGGAGCTTGCTGTGGAGGACAGGGGGAGCGCGGAAAGTGGGGCACGCAGCTGATGAGATGCACGTCATTCATTGGCCAATGGCGATCGTGACGCGCCAAAAGTGGGGCCAATTCAGGAACCACAGTCCACATCTGGCACATGAAACAGGAACAAGTCAACAGCCCAGTGCATCCATCCGATCCATCTTCAACACGAGACATTCGATATCTGCTAAGTATACGGAGTATTTCTCTCAACCCACCATCTGCCTACGTGTACAAATCCTAGGCGGTCTTCTTCTTCTTCCCAAATCCAAGGAAAACAGCCTTCACCACTTGCCATGCCACCCCCAGCGTCCACATCACCTTTCCCGTCTCATACTGCTGAGGCCTGTCCCCAGTCTCAGTGAAGCTCAAGCTTAGCTCGGCCACGGGTCCCGGGAATCGCCCACTCAGCCTAGCATACGCTGCGGCCAAATCGTTGCCGGTGGTGACGCCGCCTAGGTCCATCACGGTCAGTCAAGTGACAAGAGCAAGACGGTGGCTCTCCTAGTTGCTTACCGCTGCTCCAAATATTCCCATCTCTCGTCCACCTCAATTCATCTCCCACCCATTCCACCCCATCAAACCTCTTCGCCAGCTCGTCTTGCAGGCCCCTCGGGCCGCACGCCTTCTTCCCCTTCAACAACCCCGCCTCTCCACAGACGAGGATACCCGTGCAGATGCTCAGTATGTCTGTTTCTTGGCGAGCAGCATGGGCAGCCAGCCAGGCCATCGCGTCCCTGTGCTTGCTAAAGTCAAGAGACGGGTCCGGGCCGGGAAGGATGACGACGTCGAGCTGGCCGGGCGCAACACCCGGGTCGGAGAAGTGGTGGGTGCAAGAGACTTTGGCATTTGAGGTGAGCGGGATGAGCGAGCCCAGTTGAAGGGTGGATATGTCTGTGCCCCTCTGTTAGAGATGCCTCCTTATGCCTGTATTGATTGGATACTTCGAACTTCGAGACGTCTAAATTATGAACAAAGTCAGGATTACATACAAGAGATCTGGATACTTGGCGCAATGTTGAGAATGGGGGAGGGAACGAGATCCTTCACCAAGGTCATGTACTCGTAGCTCATGCTCCCCAACACGTCGACACATGCAAGATCGAGGAATTGAGTGTCGGGCAGAAGAAATACCCCGATGCGGATTGTCTTTCG
This sequence comes from Mycothermus thermophilus, assembly GCA_011316235.1. Taxonomy (NCBI): domain Eukaryota; kingdom Fungi; phylum Ascomycota; class Sordariomycetes; order Sordariales; family Chaetomiaceae; genus Mycothermus; species Mycothermus thermophilus. The sequence goes on along the minus strand of QQBE01000028.1, from coordinate 13,782 downwards.
AGTTTCGAATGCTGTCATGGCGAGGACAATGAAGTGGACAGACAGAGCGAAATGTAGAAACTGGAGAAGGGGTCAAGTCTGGAGGTTCGAAAGCTGTTTCGAGGCACGAGCTGGATTTCCATCGCTTAAGTATCACTCCGATCCCATGGTTTGAAAACGTAGTCCACGTAAGCCCTGATGTTGATGTTCCGAACAGCACCGGAGAACCGGCCCCGGGACCCACGGCCGGCCGCCACAAGCCGGCGCCGGATGCTGGGGCCGGGGTCTCGGGTGGCACCCGGCTTCAATGCTGATTGGCCGTCTCGACAGATAAGATCCGAGAGGGTTCGGCGCTCGGAGCTCGGACAACATTCAACCGTTCTTCCAATCTTGCAAGCCACAAGCCTTCAGAGGTGACCAGTGCGGCACAAGCCGAAGATGTTACTCGAACATATGAAACTTCGGGTACGTACCGTTTCTGTGCCCTTAGTAACCCAAGGCTTGTCCGGGAGATGGGCACCCGTTGAGCTCGACAACCCAAGTTCTGCACTTGACGAGAGATCCTATTCGACATAGACACAAGGAAAATATGAACATAAACGAGCGACATCAGGCCTAACGCCTCTAGGTATAGACCTACAAACACAAAGCCCCAACCCATTCCAACCCGCTGGTCATGACCCATTCATACCCTTTCCCCCGCGAGGGGGAGGTTGGGGTGGATATACCGTGAACCTTGATGACACAAATCCCTCCCTGCCGCCGTCCAGATTATAGCCTCCCCTCACAAGCATGCCTTCCCTAGTCTCACCTCTCCTTGGACGTTAATGTTGACAAAAACCAATGGACAAACAGAACCTGGAATGGCATGGGATGAAGGGCAAACGGACGAAAAACCCCGATCACCGCCACCACCTCCGAACCGTCCTGTTCTCTCTTTCTCTTCTCACATTTCCTGCAAAAACTCCACAGACAGGCCACATCACCGTCCCCACTTAAGCGAAAGCAGGCCCGTCGCCGCCGCCACATCCTTCTCCTTGCTCGGACTGATCGTGCCGATGGAGGAGAGAAGGTCCTCTTTCACAGCAGCAGCACCGGCACCCCGCTCACTGCGAGGGCAGCTGCTTTCATCGTCGCTCTTTCCTCCCACATCAAGCCTCCGGTGCTGGGCGTTATCCTCGATGTCACTGTCTTCATAGATCTCTAGCGCGGCAGCCGAGGAGTGTGACCTGCCCGGCCTGCCGCCGCCGGCCCGGTAATACCCGGTGCGACGGCGCGGAGAAAGCGAGAACTTGCCCGGGGAGGAGTTCCCCCGCTGGAGCGACGGCGCGGAGGCGCGGATGCGGCTGGGAGAGTATGGGTATGCCGATGTCCGGCGGGGGTTACGGTAGCCGTCGGCCCTGGAAGCCGAGGCCGCTGGCGCGGCGGAGGGAAGGGAGCGCCGGCCCGAGGCAGCCACGTACCGAGGGCGCGGGATGCCGTCCTCGTCGGGGCTCCAGTTCTCCTTGTCCGAGTCGTTGGCATAGAAGAGCTCGGCAGCGGTGGTTGTGGTGCTGCCGGGGTTCTTGGCCGGACCCTCCACGACGCGCTTCTCACCAAGGCCCAAAGAACCGTTATCAACCCTAACACGGCTGCTGCTTACCGCTATCGCCGACACGTCAGACTTGTGCCTCTTCACCGAGCCTGGTTGGAGCGAGCTGCGGCGCTTGGCGTTGGTGCTCCTTTGCTTGAGGATGGCGCTGTTGGTCAGGGCATTGGTCGACCGGACAAGGTTGATGGCAGCGACCGCGGACCCGCTGCTCTCATGCTTGGCCTGCTGGATCAGAGGATCCTCAAGGTTCTGCGACGTGGCGCAGGCCTCCCAGGCGTGGACGTCACTCGACCGGCAGCGGCGGAGCGAGGGCGGCCGGCCGATGGGGTCGAGAACATATTTCAAGGAGCTTCGAGGGTCCTTGGGCAGTGAAGAACCCCGAGACAACGAGGAAATTCCGTCCAGGGAAGACACTGGAGGGAGGCTCCGGCGAGGATTCCTGGATGCCGCATCGGGAAACTGCAATGGCGGAAGGCGGATCGGGTCTGGCAGAGGCGCCGTGTTGGAACCCTCCGGACGTTGAGGGGTTGGGCGCGGCGGAGAGCTTGTTGACTCGGTGATCTCGGCTCGCCCATCCAGAGACAAGGAGAGACAAAGGCGTGCCGGCTGAGAGCTAGGACGCGGTTCGGCGGGCTCAGAAGCGAAAGAAGACGTAGGATTCGGGCAACTCGACGGGAACGGTTCAGACCTGGAGGTTTGGGTTAGCTGGAGTTACGGGCCTGGCACCGGAAGCCGAGACGAGACAAACCTGAAGGAACTCTGGCTGTTGGACGGAGTTGCGGACAGGCTGCTCATGTTTCTCCGGTTGGCCAGATACCCAGTGCTGAGCGAGAGGGATCTCGTGAGCGACGGCTGAGGGGCTCCAGCAGCATCGAGCGGTGCAGGCGCGGTGCCTGGTGTTTCCTGGACAGTTCCGGGAGAGACCGCCGGAGAGCTGGGGGAAACAGTTGACGGGACAGGCGGGTTCGGGATGGACATGGGTGGAGACAGATTGACGGCCGGCGTCGCGACGGCGAGGTTGTCGACCTCGAACGACTTGTTCTTCTGGCAAACCATGTTCGGTGAGAGGACTTGGATGCGGCCGTGGGTGAAAGCTTCGACCTTGGATGGGACAGGCTCAGATTTCCTCCTGTCAATCTGGCGGCGGTTTTGGAACCAAATCTGTCGTCATTAACGTGTCAGTGCGGCTATTCCCACCCAAGCGCGCGTGGAGACGCGGGGACTGGCGCGTGCGGTGCTAAACAGGCGGACCCACCTGTATCCTCGCCTCGCTCATGTCGATACACTTCCTCACAAGCTCACGGCGCGCCGCCTTGTCTGGGGTGGGGTTCTGTTCATAAGCTGCTTCGAGAATAGCCTTGTCCTCGGGCCTGGGCGCGGGGAACGCGTCAGTATGGAACTGCCAATGGGGCCAGACCGGACAAGGACGCACAATGTCTTCTTCCTCCTGGCTTTGGGAGGTGTTGGGCCCTTGACGCCGTCCTTGCCCATGGCCGCCAGTCGAGGTGGGGAGTGCAGTTTATGCCGTGGGGATTGTCGAAGGCCTGCTGGAAGCTTATGTTGAGCCGGGCTCCGGGGCGGTGTCCCTGGTGATGTGGCGGGAGACGGGCCGGGCGACGACGAGCTCAAGGAGGATGCCGGCGGTTCAGCCTTGACCTGGGACTCTTGGGACTCCATGGTGCACTCGCGGGGATATCAGAGAAGGATCAGACGGGAAGTTTTCGACACTCGAAAGACAAGACAGACAGGCACGCGTCAAAATGTGCCGTGGACACACCAGCAGCGCAGAGGCGTGCTTTGCGCGGGACGCAGAGGAAGAGGTCCAGCAAAGTAAAGGTAAATAAAAAGGAACGTGGGCAAGTCAAGAGAGCGTTATTCCATAGTGCAGGCGCTCCTTAAGTGCAGCGAATGTATTTCTGGAGAATTGGACTCGGACGGAGAGAGGGAAAAGAGGTGCGGCGTGGTGTAGGTGAAATGCTGGGGGGTATTATTTGCCGAGGCGTGTACTGTACATACTAATAACGTGCAAGACCCACTGCAGCGCGCGTTCCGCGACGGCTCGCGTCAGCGAATCATGGCTGTGGCAACCGTCCAAAAGAGGAAACTAAGTCAACACAGGGGATCAACACCAGGTGGGACCATCATCATCGTCGTCGTCGCTGGACGCAAACGCCATTGCAAAAAGTACACTCGTCGGCGCATGAGGTTGAGTTCCTTTGATGCTAGGTTTGTTATCGACTGCAAGAGTCGGGAATGTATAAGCCTTGCTCGAATCCTGATCTTCATAATCGCCCGTTTCCGAGCTATCGACCCTCCAGCTGTTTAAGACACACAAGCACTGACGCCATGGAGACGTCCATTGACACAGAAGAAGATAACCATAGACATGAAGACACATGAATGACGGCATACTCTTGGCCTGTCATTCCGGGCATATAATCCATTGATTGATATCCTCCATGTTCAACACATCCTCCACCCATCCATCCATCCACCCACATCACATCATAACTGATTGATCAAGCAAACAGACAAGCAACATGCATGCAACAACCATCATTTAACCCTTCAGAGCGCCATTGATGCCACCAATGGCAGCCGCACCATCCTTGCTGGTACCAGCAGCCTGCTGCGGCGAGGCCATCTGCAGCTCGCCCGCAGCCGCGCGCATCAACACGTCGCGACGAGCGCGCTGCTCCTCCTCGAGCTTGGCCACCTTCTCCCGGAGCTCAGCAATAATGCGATCCTTCTCACGAATGGTCGCGCGCAGGGAGGCGCGACTCTGCTCGATGCCGCGAGCGCGACGGCTCCAGCGGTTGAGCACCTCGCGCAGCGTGCGCTGAGTCGACGGCGACACTCCGGGCTCCGCCTGCAGGAAACCCAGGGTGATAATGGTGAGTTCCTCATCCTCTCCAATGTCAGTAAAGGTGGTGGGGCTGATGCCGTTGTTGTTGCCGAGACCACCAGAGGTGGGGTTGGTGTGCGCCATGGCGTCACGGAAGCGCACCGGAGTGGGAGTGACGAACTGGGAAGCTGGGCCGGCGACGACCGGGCGAGCTTCGGCGTTCTTGAGGCGCTTGGTACCCGGAGTGGAAGCCATCGAGTCGGTGGTGAAGCTGGTGTTGGCTGACTGAGGGGTCGGGAGGCCGTCGAAGCTGAGATTGTTGTCGAAGACGTTCTTCTTGCGGTTGTTGGCCGGAGTGGTCGGGTCGGTGGTACCACCAAGCTTGCGCTGACGAAGATTCCTCTGGGCCGATTTCTTGTCGGTGGGGTTGGCGGTGATGAGCTCGTCGTCCGAAGAAATGTCTTCTTCGTCCACAATGGAGCGCTTGCGCTTTGTCGTGGCCAAAGCCTTCTTCTTCTTTTTCATCTGCTCGAGAAGGCGGATGCGAACCCAAACAGGCAGATGCTGAGAAGAGTCCCACTCTTCATCGGAGCTGGAGACGTCGTCGCGGGGAATGCCCCGGAAGATTCCAAATCGGCGCACCTCGGGGGCAGGATGCGGGTCCTTGTCTTGGGTGCCCGTCGAGGCATTTGAGGTGGTGTTGTTCTTGGAGCCCTCGGAGCCGTCGGTCAGCAGGAGTCGGGCGTCGGTCGGCGAGGCACCGCCGGGATTCTCAATCGAGTTCATGACCGACATGTTGTTGGTGTGGGCGAGGTTGTGAATGTTTGAAAATAAATTGCCTGGGCTTGCGGGAGCCGACAAGACGAAGTTGGTGGAAGTGGGAGTGGGAGAGTTGTAAAGGTTCAAAGGTACCGTGCTGGGGTTTGCCGGAGAATGTGGAAAGAACGGTGTGGGAGAGGGTTGGTGATTGAGATGTTGGTTGAAGAGTTCTCGCTTGAACTTTTCTGCGTCCTCGAGCCAAAGGAAGAACTGGCACTGGTTTCCAGACGACACAGGATTAGGACAGGTGTAAAAGTTCCGGCCTTTGTTCTTGCCCTCCTTCTTAACTGTGAGGAAATCGGCCAACTGTGGAGCCCGGTCAGTCCAGTCCATTGTTGAATCGCCTGAATAGGCGTTGGGTACACAATAGCAACAGATGCAACAATAGGAGCGCAACAGCATTGAATAGGCCAAAACAATAAGAAGCCCAATTGGTCCGCACTCCGTACCTGTCGAGGCTCACAAGCACCTACGGGGTGTGTCAGAATGCGCACACAACAATAGAAATGAATCAGGGACCCGGCAGCCCGTTGACTTACAATACCAGCGGCCATCCTTGAATTCACCAGGCGGGCCGCGGCTGCTGAATGTGTGGGAAGTGGCCGCTGCGAGTGCAGCCATTTCTTGGTTCAGGGGCGTGGTTGCCGCCATGTTGTCTGTTACCCCTGAACTGTGTAAGTAAACAATGGAATCCCTAAGGTATTTTCCAAGGAGTCATCAGTATGAATACAGCAAAAAACAATTCATTGGGTGATACAACACGCCGTTTGAACAGATCTATAGTCTTGCCGTTACAACTAATGTCAGAGAGATGCGGGGGAAGAGGAGGTGGGGACATATATATAAGTACCCGGGGGCTGGACGAGCCAAGCCAGGGTCTTGGCATATAGCCCCCTCTCTCTTCCAGAGAGGGGGGCGCAAAAACGCGTCACAGACCAGAAAATGCGTCACACTGCATAGCCGAATCCATCGGAAAAAAGACATCCGGAATCCCACCTCGAGAAGCTTTTAACCGCGTTTTTATCGTATACACCCCTATTCCTTCGCCCGAAATAGCTGGATCACGCGTTAAAACTAAGTCTACTACTATTAAAGCTGCGAAATAGCTAATTAATAAGGAAAAACGCTAGGAAACGCGCTGTAAAAGGGCGGTTTAAACCAACCGTAATATCGGGCTTAGACTAATATATATAACTACTACAAAGAAATTTAGGGTCTCCAGAAAGACTGTTTCGTACTATTACAGCGCTTTAAAGAAGATTAATTACCCTACTTTAAACCCTCGATTGTATAAAAGACCTTACGCGGTTACTAAGTTAAAGGACTTCGCCCTAATAGTATATATTAGATAAGTAGCCGGGTTAGGCCTCCTCGTTAATAAAAAAATCGTTACTAAGGCTATAAATACCCTGCGTATACGCCGCGGTCAGCCTAAAGTTAGCTAACGATAGTTTAAATGGTAGAAATATATATACAAAAGTATCTTCTATACAGCTACTTACCGAGTAGTTAAAAGTGAACGACTTTCTATTTAGGAATAAGTTAAAGATATTAACTTATATTTCGAGAAATTAAACTATACTATTACCCCAACTCTTTTCTTCTTTTGCTCGCTCGCATCTTAGCCGCAACGCAGGCAAAACACCCANTCTCGAAAAACCCTAACCAGCCATACCAACCGCAACCGCGCGCGACCCGTTGCGCGGGCGTGGAGGGCAGTGGAAAGTCGGGAAATTCGAGTGTGGCCGACTGGCGGTCAGACTCCTCGCCCCTTACGCACGGACCACCCCGCACACGTGACCCAGCGCGCCACCCCCGCCAACGCCACCTGTGGCTGCCGGGCTAATGGAAGCCAATGCTCCCCCCCCGGCGGCCCAGGGGGAGGCAGTAGCCCGAGCCAGCCCGCCCCCCCAATCAACCCAACCAACCCAGCCGACCTAGCCCTGGGCCCCGAAGCCTCAGAAGACCCCCCCCACCCCAAGGGAGATTCAGGACCTCTGGAGCAGCCTGCTAGCCCTGGTGCCGGCCATACTCCAGGGCACCGGCAGCAGCATCGCTAATAAGATCAAAGAGGCCTACAGGGCTATAGGAAAGGCCCCCGAGAGCCCCACCCTATACCCGACCAGCCTACCTGAACAGGACCTACGGAAGCTTATCGCCGAGGAGGTTAAAAAGGCTGTAGGGGAGGCCAACTGCCAGAAACCCCCTACCAGGACCTGGGCTAACGTAGTGGCCGGAGGGCCCCCAGGGGAACTCCTGGCCCCCCAGAAGGTGGTCCCCCCCCGCGCGGCCTGTAAACTTACTATTCGAGGGGCGGAAATGCCGGCCGACCTAGCTGTAAGAACCCCTGCCTAGGTGGTCCAGGCAGTTAATTAGGCTGCGGGCAAGGCAGGCGTAGCCCTAGCAGCTAGAAGGCTCCTTAGCAGGGATATTATCCTTACATTTAGCGACCCAGCTACTAAACAGTGGTTCTCAGCTAACCGGGAGAAGTAGCTTCAAAAGGCATTCGGCCCGTAGGCCCGGGAGGCAACGAGGACCTTTGCAGTCTTTATAAAAGGGGTCTACCGCAGGGACCTAGAAGGCATTACAGCAGCTGAATTCCAGCGGGAGCTAGGCTTCCGAAGCGTTGACAACGTTGTAATCAAGCTTCCGAAAGCTAAGGGCTATACTAGGGCTAAGGTACGTATAGCCCTAGCGGACCTAGGCGAGGCTACTAAGGCCTACGAGGAGGGGCTACTTTGGAGGTCCCGGCTCTACGATTGTAAGCCCTACTAGGCTGTCCTGAACCCAACCCAGTGCTTTAAGTGCTGGAAATGGGGGCACATCCAACGCTACTGCCGAAAGGAGGCCCTCTGCCCGCACTGCGGCACCAAAGCCCACGGCCAGGGCGGAAAGGAGGGCGAGGCCGACTGCCCTACCCTCAAGGGACTCCGGCCCCCCTAGTGCCCCGCCTATGGGGGGAAGCATTCAGCCCGGGATAAGGAATGCCCGGCCCGGGCTGAGGCAAAGGCTAAGGCTAGGGAGGCCTACGCCTTCCGGCCGAGGACCTTTGCGCAGATGGGGGTCATAGGGCCCGACCCTCAGCCCTAGCCCCAGGCCTAGCCCCAGGCCTAGCCCTAGGCCCAGCCCCAGGCCTAGCCCCAGGCCCGAACCTGGGCCCTGACTACCGCCGCCGAGGAAGAGAATGGGCTATATAGCCCTGAAGTAAACCAACTACGGAAACGGCCTTGAGGGAGGCCTAGTAGTGTAGCGGTAGCTGGGCGTGACCCCTTGTAACTATGTATCGACCTGGGGTTTACAGGTTCGAGCCAGACCTCGGGCACAGTTTTTGGGTTCTTTGGGGCGAATCGAGCCGCCGACCAGTCAGCCACTCAACCCACTAACCAGCCAGCTACCCAGCCTACTAGCCAACCGGCCACCCAGTCTACTAGCCAGTCGGCTACCTAGCCTACCCAGCCAGACCCCTACCCCCCAGCCGCCCTATAGGACTATAATAGTAACTATCCTATTATGGAACACCTAGGGGAATAAGGAGACCCTTGAGACCCTATTAGAAGAAGTATGATTCGACCTCCTTGCTATTCAGGAGCCCTGGATCAACCTGTATATTAAGTCTACCTACTGCCCTAGAAGCTCCCGATTCTACCTAGTCTACAAACCCGGCGCTAGAGCAGCCCTATACGTAACGAAGCGCTACGAGGTCAGCCAATGGGACTATGGGGCAGAAGACCTATGGTGCTGGGTACGGCTGGCATAAGGCTTAGAAATCTGGTCAGTCTACAACCCCCCGGCGACCTAGGAGGCCCTGGACCAGCTACGAGACCTCCCAACCCCCGAGGGGCCAGTAGTCCTAGCAGGGGATTTCAACCTCTACCACCCTTACTAGGATTTCTATAACCGCCTGGACTGTTAGGCTGAACACCTGCTAAACCTGGCTGTACGGTGGGACCTGGAGCTCCGGACCCCCTACGGGGCCACCACCTGGGCCCCCCAGGGCAGGAGGCAGGCCCGGCCGTCAACCATTGACTATATCTGGGCCTCAACAGGCCTAAGGGGCTCCTACTACGGAATTGAAACCCGGGGACGATCAGACCACTACCCACAGGCCCTAGAAATCCTACTAGGCTAACCCTAGAGGGAACAGGCTACCTGGCCGCCGGGGTGGTTTTGGGGGATGATGGATAAGAAGAGGGTGGAAGCCGAAGCTAATAACCTACCCCTGAAAATAGGCCTGAGGATAGGAGAACTTGCTAGGAAGGCTAAGACCCCCTAGGGCCTAAAAGAGGCGTTTGATCAACTAATAGAAGAGCTATAGGTAATCGCTGAAAGCTCTACGCCTAGAAGAAAGCTAAACCGAGGCTTCTAGGCCCTGTGGTGGTCCCCCGAAATCCGAGACCTATGCTGTAAGGCTAGGGAGGCTGAGAGGACCTATAGGGTGGTTGCGACCCCCGAAGCCCGCTCAGAGCTTAACAGGGCTTCCAAAGCATTCTCCAAGGCTATATAAGCCTCTAAAACAGCTAAGTGGAGGGCAACCCTCCAGGAGGCTCAGGACAATCAAACCCTTCTTTGGAAACTCGAACGCTGGGCTAGGCTGAAAAGCTTCGCCCCTGTAGACCCCCTGAAGCTACCGGCCCTTAGGGACCCCTACGGGGGCCCCGATCTGGCGACCTTCGAGGCCAAAGCCCAAGCCCTAGCCGGCCGATTCTTCCCTAACCTACCAGCCGACCTTTCAGATATTTAGGACCCTACCCTCACCTACGAGTGGCCTAGCAGCTTCGAGATTAGGTAACAGGTCACCCCCGAAGATATCCTTAAGGCCCTATAGGAGACCGCTCCCTGGAAGGCCCTAGGGGAGGACCTTCTGCCTACAGGCCTTCTGAAAGCCTGTGGCCGGCCACTAGCCTGCGTTCTAGCGGTCCTAGCTATAGGATGCCTCTAGCTAGGATGGTTCCTCCCGAGGTTTAAAGCCGCTAAGACTGTGGTGCTCTAGAAGCCCGGAAAGCCCCCGGCTATGTACCGGACCCCTGCGGGCTATAGACCTATAGCCTTGCTACCTACTATTGGGAAGGTTATAGAGGCTATAGTGGCGAAGAGGGTTACTGAAGTAGCCGAAGCGAACAACCTACTACCCGAGGAGTAGATGGGTAACAGGGCCTATAGATCTACGGAACTGGTAATACGGCTAGTGGTGGCCTAGGTTTAGGAGGCCTGGAGGCAGAAGGCAACCGCCTCCCTCCTCTAGCTAGATATTTCAGGGGCCTTCGATATAGTAAACCATACTAGGCTACTAGCTACCTTTAGGGAGCTAGGCTACCTACGGTGGCTAGTCCTCTGGGTAAGGGCCTGGCTGGCCGACCGCTCGGCTATCCTCTGGTTCGACGGCAGGGCTACAGAGCCCTTCCCAGTAAGGGCCGGAGTCCCCCAGGGCTCCCCGCTGTCCCCGGTGCTGTTCCTCCTCTATATTAGTACCCTATATAGGGCGCTGAAGGAGGAGCACCTATACCTGGGTATAGTAGGTTTTGCAGATGATACTAACCTTCTAGCCTTCGGGAGGACCCCTGAAATTAACGCCCGGCAGCTAGAGAGGGCCTGGGATACCTGCCTACGGTGGGTAAAAACCTGGGGAATGGCCTTTGCAGCGGAAAAGAGCGAGCTAATCTACTTTAATAGGGGCCGAAAATAGTGGGATGTACCGGTCAACCTGGCCCTCCCCTAGGGGGGAGGGACTAGCCCTATACAGCCCACCCAGTTAGCCAGATTCCTAGGGGTCTGGCTGGACTGGAGGCTCTCCTGGAAAGCCTACAGGTAGGCGGTTGAGGGGAAACTATGGACTTAGGAGTTCGCCCTTACGAGAATTGTAGCAAAAACCTGGGGCCTAGGCCTAATCCGGGCCTGGGAGGTGTATACTAAGTGTATACGTAGCGCCCTAGCCTACGTCGCCTCCAGTTTCCACACGCCTACCCCCCCTGGGGGGAAGCCTCAGGGCGTGGCTTAGGGCCTAGGCAAAGCCTAAAACCGCGGTTTGCGGGTGGTTATAGGAGCTTATAGGGCTATACCTACCTATACCCTGGAAACCGAGGCCTGGGTCCCCCCCCTGGACCTCTACTTTAACAAGCGATTTACAGACTTCGAGAGGCAGATTTAACAACCGGCCCTTCTAGGGGGCTGGAGGCCTGCGGAAATTATAACCAACGCTTGCCTTAGGCTTTATAGGAGATTTAGGAAGCCTAGGAAGAGGAGGGGCCCCCGGGAGGCCCAGGGGCCACAGGGGCCTACGGAGGTCGAAAGAAGGGCCCTAGTGGCCAAGCAGTGGGCTAGAGGGAAGCCAACGGAAAAGGTGATTCAGGAGGCCTGGGAGGAAAGGTGGAAGCAAAGGATTCAGGCACAGGGCAGGCGAACCGGGAGGCCGGCAGATTGGGACCCCCCCGACCTTTTATTTACGGACAAGGCCCTAGCCCGCCACCAGGGCCTAACCAAGGCTCAAAGCTCCCTACTTACCCAGGCTAGGGCGGGGGTTATAGGCCTTAGGGGCTTCCTTTTCAGGGCTAAAGTCCCCGGGGTCAACACCCCCTACTGCGCCTGCGGGCAGGGCGAGGAAACTGTGGAGCACTTGGTGGTTTGGTGCAAACACCCCCCAAGGCCTAGACCCTGGGACCCCTGGGCGATCCGGACCCGCCTAGACCTTTACTACGTACTGCGTGGCAGGGGCGCTAGAGCTCGAAGGCTTGTAAGGGGGGTGGTGAACTGGCTTCTATAGTCGGGAAGGCTTCCGGAGTATAGGCTAGCTGTAAAGCTAGACCTAGGCTCTGGAGAAGACCCGGGCTAGCCCTGGCCAGGGGGCTAGGAGGGCTCCTAGGCTAGTACTAGCCTAGCCACTCTTTTCCCTTTTCTTTTGTAGTGTTTTGGATTCTTATTTCGCGATTCTAAAAGGTAGTTACAGGTTTTTTCACCCGGCTTACGGGCAGGGTTTTTCCTGTATAATAGCTTGAGAGGGACCGGCGAGCCCTGACCAAGGGTATAGTGGCGTAGGAGAATATATATATATATATATTAGATTAGATCCGCTACTTCAACCTTTTTTTATAGGAGGTAGTCTTCGAAGTAAAGAAGATTTCTTTTAACAAATAATTTGGATATAACTATTATAGCTACTCCTATAAAGATAATAAAGCCGATGTCTAGCCTAATTCTGTACTACTAAAGGACTCCCTATGTAACTAAACTCCTCCCGAGAAATAAATTTACTATCTTTTAATCTTTAACAACTTTTCCGGCTACTATTTCCTCGATCTATATAAATATTATATATAATTCGATATTATTTTAGTATTTTTACTATTTTACTCTTTATATTTCCTATAACCGATAGACTTTAGTATTTTCTAACTATTAAAATAAGCCTACTAATCGTAGCTTTATAATTATATCTGCTAAGGAAATATTATTTATACCCGGAAAGATTTTGTTAAGGGATTTTATTAGTATTAATTAATTAACTTCTCTATATACTATATTATAAATAGGTTTAATAATACTGGTATCTGTTTCCCTAACTTCTAACCCGATATCCCTATCTAATGTATACTCGGAAAGTAGAAAAAGAAGCCTATTGCCGACTATCCTGCCCTTAACCTATATAAGAAACGTATATGTAAAAGTATTAAGTTTATCAGTTACCTTAAGTCTAATTATAGTTATATCCTAAGCTTACTAAATCGTTATAAGCTTACCGAACTTAAAGGCACTATCTATAAAGCTATTCTCGCCTATAGTTACCTAAAAGAGTTCGGTAATAACTATAAATACTATAAGTATAGCTACTCTAAGAAGATTAAAAAGGGTATTATTATCCCTATATCTAGTACTGTTGTTTCCCGCTATAAGATAAATAAAAGTAGTAAAAAGCTTATTAATACTATTAGACGCTACGAAAAGAAGAAACTTAATACTATTAATAAAGAAGTATAGAAAGTAGTTAACTAAGTAAAAAAGTAGCTTAAATAGGAATACTAGCGAGAACTTTAAACTAAATATAATAAATAGAAGAAAATACTAGTAGGAAGGAAAATAGGGAACTATAAGTATATAGTTTAAAAGACCTTTAAAGAGTACTTTAAGGAATATAGTATTAAACTTAAGGAAAGTAAGGACTTTGTTCCTATCGATGATAATAATAGTAACGCTCCTTTTACCCTCGATAGTAGGCTAATAACCTATATTGCCCCTAACCCCGAGATAGCTAATATCTTAGACTACTTTGAAAGACTACTTATTTAATACCCTAAGTTTATAAAGCAGCTCTATAACGATAAAGCTATCCGAGATAGAGTAGTTATTAATATTTCTAGCGACGACGACGATAAGAGCTATAATAGTAATACTAAGGTATAGGGCAGTAAGGATAGATCTATAGACTCCCTATTTATTATTATTATTCTCCTACGCCGCTGTGCCCTTGGTCAGGGCTCGCCGGTCCCTCTTAAGCTATTATACAGGAAAAACCCTGCCCGTGGGCCGGGTGAAAAAACCTGTAACTACCCTTTAGAAT